>SZWC01003323.1:64213-103712 GCA_023375785.1 Penium margaritaceum | reverse complement strand
CCTTCCTTGATCTTGTCCTCCCCCCTCCTCCTCCTTTGATTCCGTCCTCCCCCCTCCTCCTCCCTTGATCCTATCTCCCTCCTTCTTCCCTACATTTTGTCTCCCTCACTCCCATCCTCCCTCCACGATCCCTTCCCCCTCCCTCTCTACCTTGATCTTATCTCTCCTCCTCCTCTACCTGGAACCTGCCTCCACCTCCCTCTTCCTTGATCAACCCCCTCCTCCCTGTCCCCTCACCATTTCTCCCTTTCTCTCTCTCCGCCTCTCGCTCCCATCCTCCCTCCTCCCTCTTTCCCAAAAACTTGCTTCCCCTCCCTCTTTCCCCCCTCCCTCGCCCTCTTCCCTCGCATCCTCAACACAATGATTATCTTCGTCTTCACCATGCTCTCTTGCCATCTCCTTGCCCTTGGCTGTTTTTTCTTCCCACCTCCTTCCCTCCTCGTCACCCTCGTCATCGGCATCCTCCTCGTCATCATCATCAACGTCTGCAACATCATCCTCACCACCGTCATCTTCATCATCTACAAGACCATTGGCATCATCTTCAGAGTTCCATTTTTCATTTCTTGCTTCAACACATGACAGCAAGACCTGCTATTGGGAGCTGCATAGCTAGTTGTGTCCTCACCGGGACCACCTTTCTCTCCCTCCTTTCCCTCTCTCACTCCCTTCCCCCCTCCCTCTCTCCCTCAATTCCATCCCTTTCCCTCTCACCCCCCTATCTTCCTTCCTCTCATCTTCCCTTATCTCTACCATGACATCCTCTTTTTCCTATCCTCTCCCTTCCCTTTGCTCCCTGCCCTTTCCTACCTCCCCTCCTAACTCCTCTTCTCCTCGCCTTACAGTCCTCCTGTTACGCTCTCTACTCATCCCCAACCCATTCGTTATCCCGCCATCTCTTCCTCCCTGATCTCGCGGTCCGCGAATCTTAGTATCCTCTTCTCCTTGCCCTCTCTCTTGCTTCTATTATGCCTCCTTTACACACGTGGCAAAAGTGTCCGTGTCGCCCTCCCCTATGGGTCCCTAGTGGTCTTCAAAATTTTTCTCCTATATCATTGTCTCCTTGTAGTGTCCTCCCTTGCCTCCCTGCCTTTGCTGCCCAAGTTGCTAGCGTAAGAACCCTACATGCATCATCTTGTCGTCCATCCTTCCTCTTTGCTGTAAATGTGCTTTCCGATGTCGTCTGCCTTACCTCCTCTCCTCCTTGCACTTGCTCAATCACTTCAAATGCTGCACAGTGTCTCCTCCATAACCTCGAAGTCATCCCGTCCGTCTCCACCCAGGCATCCTCGCATTGCCAAACCTCTTCAAACCCCTCGCCCTCCGTTGTTTCTTCCTCCCTTGAGATCACCTCTCCTCTTCTCCAGCTTCTTCACTCTCCTCAATCCTCTACCTCATTGCCATCTTCCCCAATCCCATCAACAACTCCCTCTTCACCCTCCTTGGCTACCACCACCTTCATTTCTTCTCTTCCTCCTCATTTTAGTCCCTCCACTTGCCCTTCACCTTCGCTTGTTCTCACCCCACCTTCCTCTCCTCTGTTCTCTCCACATTCCTCTTGTCTCGATCCTCTAGGGCTAAGTTCCCCTCCATGGTCTTTGCCCTCTTCTCTCCCTACCTCCTCCCCTCTCTTCCCCCCCTCTCATCCTCGTCACGCACGATGTGTGCTTGTTCCCGAAAACAAGCCAGGCAACTCTTTTGATAGTTTTCTCTTCCTCCTTCCTTGCCCACCATCCCCTTCTTTTCCCGTCCCACAGAGAATCTTATGCCTCTACCTTCTCCTGACCCATCTATTCCTCCACTAGTCCTCAGTTATCTTCACCAACTATTGACCACACTCCTTCGCAACTTTTCTCCCTTGACCACCACCTATGGCCTTACTGAATCCTCCATCTTGACCCTCTCTATTGAGGCTCTTCAAATCATTGTTGCCAACACCTCAGAGTGGCTGCCCTCGCGGTCCAGATGCTGTAACATCACTTTAAGAACGCGGTTATTTTAGTCGTCACACCCTCATGGTCACACATCAAAGCGCCTAGTCTCACCTTCTTGTGGGTCCCTCTAAATGTCAACCGTTGGCATGACCTGTAATTGGTTGCTCCTATTGTCGTGTGAAAACAATTGACAAACTTCATGGAATTTAGGACATGCGTCATCATACGAGACTTGTGTTTATGACACACTTGCTACCCCAGCCAAAATCTAGAGTGGTGAGACCCAGCATTGCATACGAGCCATGGTTTCATTGTGTATGATCACGCTTTTGCTATCTTATTAAAGTAGTTAAGCAGGTGTCAAGTAGAAACTATTTCGATACTTGAAGGGCATTCCTGGATATCGCTCTAAAGATTATTTTGAAAATCACAGGTCCAGTACTTGACCAACCACGTGGCCAACTTGTGATCTTAGGCATTTGAAACATCCTTCGAGTCATCCTGCCAAGTCATCCTAACCATGGTTGTGGCGACTGGACGGACTTGTTAAACGGTGTTGTCCAGCCTCACCAGATTTCTATCCTTCCATGAATCGACTTATTTGCCTCAACTCTCAATCGCTCTTGTTCAACAATAACCACACCAAGTATTGCATCCTTAATGAAAAATGAAATAGTTTGTCTGCATTTGAATAAAAAGAAAAGGGAAAATGATCATGGATTCATTTAATTTTATCTTAAACGTTTTTCATTGAATATAAAACTAGGATATTATGAGTTAATTTAGAAAACAAATTCAAATAATGGTTCATATTAAAATATAAAATTACATATTTTCCAATAAGTTCCGTTTGACATAGCCTTTCATTAAAAAGGATTCCAAAATTATGTCTGAGTTTAAAATTTTGCATTTTTTCTTAGAAAAAATGTTATGGAAATAATTATTTTCTTCCTAAGTTTTGATATCTATTGATGTTCTGAAATGAAACAATTGTGATATTTCTATTTTTAGGGATTTTTCATTTTCAATGTAAAAAAATTGAATTTTTTATTTCGGATTTTGTTCCTTTAATTTTTTATTTGAAAACTGTTTTAGATGCTAAGAAATTATTTTGAGTCTGTTTTTTAGTAGACAAATCATTTTGGAGTGTTCACCACAAAACATTTAAACATTTATATCTATAGATTGTTCATCGCTCAACAAAAGATTGATATTTCTGGAATGTTTCAGAACATATATCTAGTAGTTTTAGAGATTGAAATTGATTAAACATCAATACAAATTTTTCTTTTCAGAAAGAAATGTTCTAAAATAATTTAATTTTCTTTGCATGTTACTCAATAATTCCAACTTAGTGATACAAAACCTAACATACGGTAAGTTTTGTATTCCCATAATCACGAACATCTTGTCCATGAGAAACTTTTGGTATTGTCTCCCTATAGTGTTTTGTTTAGACTAAAACACCAAGCCTGTAATTGTGTGAGATACATTAGTTTGCACAAAAACATTATGCACCAAAGAATTCAAGGTTTTTTTGTTCTATAATTCAATAATTCGTTTTTTCACTTCCTAAAATCACACCTGTTTTTTTCTATGGTTTTTCACATGTAACATTTGATTTGATTCTTATTTTCATGAAAAATTAAAAAAATGTCGCAAGTATTTCTGTTCATGAAAGAATGAAACGGTTATCTAAACCTAGATTGGGGTTGGTTTTGCTTGGAAAATCTTTCCTTAGTATAGTTTAGACAGTTTTCTCCCAAAAATATGCTTCCATCAAGAAATACCTCATCTATTGTTTTAAGAAAAAAATAGAGATTTGTGCATTGTTGTTGAAAAAAGGGTTAACTAGTTCTCGGAGATCAGGGCTACCGTGGTACATATGTTTTGTGACATGAAAACTAAGATAAATAAGTTGCGATTCAAATCTCAATTGTTAACAAAGTATGAATCCCGTATCTGACAAAACATTGGACCTCAAACTTTATTTTCACACGCTAGATAGATCTACATTTATGTTAATTTTATGGAAATCCTACCCTTTCTCCTTTTTTGCACACATACTTTGGGTATTTTCCCTTACATAGGTTATGATGCAGTGGTGATTCTTTAACCGACGCAAACATGCCCTTATCAAACTATACATAGCAAAGATTTTTATAAAAATAGCTTCACTTCAACATTTTGTTCTTCACATCCTGATTTGTGGAGAGAGTGTCGTGGAGGTGGAGGTTGCATGCAATTGAGAGCTTGTGAGAAGGATACAAGTAAAAATACCAAGCTTGATTTCTATTGTGCATTTGCCAAGTGGGACACGTCCTTGAAATCTTGGGTTTTGTTCCTTTCCTTGTATTTTGCCTATGTTGGTGCATTTCTGTGTCTTTGAGCAAGAGAAACAATGCTTCTGTCCATTTTTACGAAATACAAAAGTAGACTGACAAGGTGAATGGGTCCTTGCCCATCAGTGTGTTGCGTTCTCAAAATCTAAGGTCAGATTTGTATAAGAAAAACTAGCATACAGGGATAATTTAAGACGTTACTTTGTAATATAAAAACATAGCACGTGAGATCGGTTTCATGTCCTTTGTGCCTAGTTTTCGAGGCCTTACGTGCTAAAGCGACGTCTTTGATTTTGATTTTTCTTCTACAGCAGGACGTGGGAGGCGGCACAATGAATAGATTGGCAAGCTTTCGCAATTGTTTCCGATTGCGCCTTCTCGGTTTTCTAGAATCAATCATCAAATCAACCCTCTCCCACACATTCTTCATAGTCTATAGGCCATCAAGGCCTACGTGGCAGGTCTCCCAACATCTACGTAACGTCCTATTTGTGTTTTGGCTAGAATCAAAAGATCTTACTAGGATGAGAACGTTAACGCTAAACATGTGAAGAAGAAATAGTTTCATTTGAAATGTAACTGAATCGACGATGAGAACCCTGCGAAGCCATCGAATTCAACACTAAGACATTTCAAGGAATTTCGCTACATCAGATGTACAGCCTATCGAACCTCGAATTGATGCACATGGCGGCTAGTGATCCCTTGGATTGATGCACATGGATGCTACAAACCACTCGTGAAATTATGATGCATCACCGTCTTCTTCGGACGTGAACCTTCCAAAAAATTGGAAAGGAACGACTTCCATCCTGAGATTTCGAACCCGACCATGGTCTTATGAAAATCAACAAAAAATCACAAATCGGGCACGAAACTACTTAAGCCCTAGAATCAAAATCAAAATCAAAAGGTGTCAGTTCAACGCACTAGGGCCTTGATCAGATGCAAGAATCATTGATTTTGATTAAAAAGCTCATCAATTTCCCTCTCGATCTTTGATATTTGGTTGATTTTACGTGTACGTGGGAAATAATTCAAATCGGCGGTACCGCGATTTTGAATGCATTGATTTTGCATTATTTGATGCTTGAGTTTGATGGACATTGACCCTGTTTTTTCGAAGAATGTCGTTCATCGCCCAACGCATAGCGCATGACGTCACAGCAAGTGCAAGGTGCTTGTTTTTTCCCTTGGAATGACTCGTCAAGAAAATACATCTTAACTTGTCGATCTATGAGAAGATTTGGTTAAAATGGTTTGAACAACGTTTATAGATAAATGTCCACATGACAGGCATCCAGACTGATTTTTGTCATTTTTGTAATTAGGATGTTCCCCGCACGTTGGGAAGCATGTCACGTATATCGGCATCAGGTTCGTTTGAGTCCTCCTTTGCTTTCGTCAATTTTTTTGGCGGATTCGGAAACAGTTGAGAGCTCTCAAAGATGTTTTTGTGTGCCCCCTCCCGCCTATCTACCATAAAATAAAAATCAAAATCAATGCATCGGTGCAGGCCCTACGTAAAAGGATTCCACGAGGGCATGATTCCCTTGTCCGCAAGGCCAGTAGGGGAATCTTGCCAGTCATTTTTTTTGTTTGACCATGTTTTTTTGGATTCTTTGAAAACTGGCTGCGGCTTGGAGTCGTCATCCATATTGGCCATAAAGTGTCGCTCGCTAGCAGATTTGGCCATAATTGACTGTGCTCCGCAGCCTCACTTACTGTTTTAGTCATATTCAAGCACGCGCCGGCTCCTCCTTTCAAATATGGCTATGAAGATGGCCAACGGAAAAAGGATCATGCAAGCAATCATTACTGATAGAAGAAGCCTCGTAACCATTTGGTGAACTCCAAAAGCCATTTTTAACATTGATAGGTCCTAAAATGGACATGAAAAGAGAAATACCAACCTTCAAGCAAGCTCCAACAAATGAAGAAGTAGAACCACAATAATAAATAAAATGAAACTACAGTGAGAATTTCAAGGGACTTAAAAGCATCTTAATTACTAGAATAGGTAATTGAAATCGAAATATTATTACCCGCCCTTCATGGGGTTAGAAAACTTGGTAAAATCATCTTCTTCATAAATAAATTCAAAAAATGTTTACATAAATAACAAAATTTTTACTCTATATCATTCCATATATTTCCCTAATTCTAATGTACCTTTATCATACCTTTTTGGCTTTCATGTAAAAAAATATAAATAAATAGCTTTTTAAACACAAATTCTTGAATTTCAAATGCAATTGCATTGTAATATCTTGATTAAAAATAAAACAAACTTAATAAACATGTGTTATGCATCAAATTGGACGGTATGATTATAAAATATAGGCACATGGAGAAGCATAAGTAATGCTGAAAACCATGATCATGTTATGTTTTCCATATTCAATACTCATCAAAGGATATCTAAGTTATGTTCATATTTTATGTGGAAATTATTGTTGATTATACGCAATGATATCAGGTTTACATTAAAACAAGTCATTATATAATTGTATTACATACAGTCTTCATTTAATAAATTATCCTGACCATAAGTTGAAAATTTTAAAATATACTAGCAAATGTTTTGAATTATATTGCAATTAAATGGTAAAATAAACTTTCCTTCAGGAAAAATTTCAGAGAATTTGTACATTTCATTTCTTCTTTGCAATAGAAAGACCTTGATTAGCCATAAATATGAAATAATGGAATAATGTTTTAATTTTAATACTCAATAATATTTGGAGCATTAAACAAATTTGAATGATTGGTTTTGATGAATTTATTGTTTGATTTTCTTATAAATCTAAATATTTTCTGTTCTCAAATATACGAATTCATGTATATTGTTTCCGAAATCTCAGTTCAATTCCGTTGTTCAGATGTAAACATTTGTCATATTTTGATGTGATACGTAAGTATTTCATATCATAATGTTCATATTATCGTTTTATAAAACTTGTTTTTATTTTAAATGTAGATTTTTCACTATTTTGTTTCTTTTGGACATTATGTTTCTTCATTTTACAACCGTATGAATGTCGAGTAATTATATTTTAGTTTTAATAACCTATTCTAGTAATTAATATGCTGTTAAGTCCCTTCAAATTCTTACTATAGTTTCATGTTCCTTATCATTGTGGTTCCACTTATTTCTTTCTTGTAGCGTGCTAGAAGGGAAATATTTATCCTTTCATATCCATTTTTGGACCTATCAATATTGAGAGTGGCTTTTGGAGTTCACCAAGTGGTTACGCGGTTTCTTTTGTCAATATTGCTCGTTCGCGCGATCCTTTTTCCGTCGGCCGTCTTCATGGCCAGATTTGAAGCGACACTCCAAGCCGCGGCCATTTTTCGAAGGATCCTAAAAAACATGCCTAAACAGAACAAATGAGCATCTTGCACCCTGCCGTTTGTTATGACGGCAGCTCGCAGCCGGCTGGCGAGTGCCTCAGCGGCCGTGCGTCTCCTGCCGGCGGGGCGCCGCGGGGATAGTCCTCCCAGCGGCCGACCCCACCACGGCGATGGAAAGTCCGCCCCAAGTCGGGGGCCGATCGGACCGTCCCAGAGTTAGAATAACCAACTTTTTTGTGGACACGTTTCCTGTGATCAGGGGATGTAGTTCTCTCACTTAGACCCCTTGGTGTACGGCATATTGCATGTGGGCCATAATGTAATCATTTGGAGCGACAAAGTGTACTTAGGATGCAATGTACTGAACCCTTCATTCTAAATAATTTATTTTTTTTGTTTGACAAAGGCATAAAGTTTGTGATTATCACAATCATACACATCCCACACAGATGGTGGTGAGGAATCAAATTGTTGTGTCTAGAGAGCACTCGGAAAGTCGAAAGAGGAACATAAAAATTATTTTTAGGCACCGTTCGCCCATCGTTTGTGGACATTTCACACGTAATATGTCGACACGTTGAGATGCAGCCATTTCTAAAACATCATGGAAACTCGCTTTTGATTCGATTGCATGCGGAAAACATCGTCGGAGGTCGATTTGAAGGCTCTTATCAATTTCTACACATCTTAAACCCTCACATATTTTCAAGGAAGATTGATAGCTGCTTCAAGCTATTATTCGGGAAAGAACGTATACAACTTGCCTATCTATATCTCTCGAAATGAACGTCCCGTAATCGCCTCCTAATTACTTTCCATCAAGTCTTCTGTCAGAAAAAGATAGTGATTGTGAGGGTTTGCAATAATTCCATGAAAAAATTGGAGTTGCTCGCGTCGACAGATTGGTTCCTTCTCAGTCCAGGCAGATCGAGTATTTAACATCGCATCGTCTACATTTGCGCATTCAGGACTGCGATCTTACGCGACAAACCTCAACGGACTGCATCTCAATGAGGAGGATTCAACCAAGCAAAAAATTCATTTTGGAATATATCTATCACACACTCAGTGCTTGATAGTGTACTTCCACACTCATTTTGGTTGCCACGTCACATACACTACCCCCGGACATTCGGGGGCCTCCCTAGACCAATTGCTAGAACCGAAGTGATGAAACAGGCGAGTGATGTCTAGCCAGGAGAAACAGGACACAACTAGAAAAAGTGACGTGGACACGCACGCACAACCAACATGCAACGATGAATCCTCATTGGCTAGACAATTATGTGTATCGAGATAGCGAAAATGTATAATCGTGGGGTGCGTATGATACAAATAACATAGGAGGTTTGATTCGGACATTAAAACGTTCACAAGATGCCTAGCCTGAATCGCCTACAAAACCAGAAGGGAAAACATTGAAGCTACATAAATGCATGATGTTTAATATTAAAATATTTTACATCTTAATGAAATTCATGCCAAAACGCAATTATTGGCACTTGCTTTACATATTAAACACGATGTTAATGAGATACATGTAGATCAATCTCTAGCATGCATTTGTTTTCCAGAAAACTATCAAACTATGTTTTATTTAAAAAAAATCATATAATATGGGCACAATTTCTATCCTCACTTATCAAACACGAGGATGTATTATGTTATAAATATCTACCTCACATATAAGATACCAATGTCTCACTTCATACATTAGCTCCACGCATTAAAGTGCTTCCTAAGGAGAAGCAATTTGTTTTTACATATAACACAAGGTTTTAAGGATGTATGGGATACAGATAAAAAGGTCATATGGGACCTCAAAATATCCGATAAGGAGTCTCGGACCACAAGTGATGGCCAAGATACAATTTCCATATTTGTAAGTATTACATCAAGAAGAAGCTACCCATGTATTTAAAACGGGGTCAGGAACAAAAAGGCCTCATAGAATCCTCCAACAGCTTCCCATGTGTGAGAATCCATGGGAGTGCGTCTGCATGGATTTTACTACTAGTGATCTTCAAGACGGCCTCTGGCTATGACGTAATTGTAATGGATGTGGATTTTCTCAAAACGATGGCATGTTTTATTGTTACAATCAGTGACATGAATGTAAAGAAGGTCCCTTGTCTCACCTTTCAGGGTCTCTTGTAGTACCATGGCTATCCATTACAAATTATCTCCAATTGTAATGAAACGGTTACAAGTGTGTTTCGACAAAAGATGCACAAGTAATTTGGAAGCAAGTTGTAAATTTAGATAGCGTTAAACCCTCAAACTAACGGGCAAACAAAGCGCATGAATTACACTGTCAAATGGATTCTGCACATGTATGTGGACCTTGACATGAATTAATTTGACGAATTCCTAACAGCGAAAAGATTTGCTAGGATCAACTTGGTGAACGAGTCCACTATATTCATTTCGCTTTTGTTTAACAATGGTTGGAATCAAGTGGTTCCCTCGTTTTTGGTGAAGAAATAGATTATAGAAGGACAAGTTCCTTCTTCTCAAACTACGCACAAAGAATCCTTGTTAGTAGAGACATTGGATCGCCGTCAAGCTGTTCAACAACAAAAACAGGGATATGCCAGCGAAAGTCACAATGAGGTCTATTTTGAAATTGACGGCAAGGTGCTACTTAGCATTTAGAAAATTTCATTGAAGTTGTCGAGGGTATGATAACTTCTGTCAAAATGGGTTGGGCCGGTTCCCATCGTTACAACCATTGAGCCAGTGACATACCAAATGGTGCTTTTACCGAGTGTGAAGATACATGACGTCTTTCATGTGAGCTATGCTGACTTCATACACGATATAAGAGACTTTGTAGCCACCACCATCAGCCTTGGATGGCGACGGCCAATACAAAGTCCTTTGATAGAAAAAGAATACACTCTGATCGGGTGTTCTAAAGGAATATCTCGTTCATATGGTCGGTTTTGAGCCTAAACATAACTCATGGGAACCAAAATCTTGCTTGCAGACGGGGATGGTGAACGCGTATTATAGCTAGTTGGTGGCTTGCACAGACAAATGCATCGTAAAGGATGCCACCTGAAGACAACAAATGTGGAAAATGTCCTCACCTGGCAAAATTCATGGACAATGACCATAGGACTTTGAAGGTGCACAACATGGTTTCCGCACAGACGCTACGACCTAAAGGTAGGAACATTCTTGCCATGCTGACCGACAAGCTACAGCTTAGGTCAAAGTTCCGTGCACATGTTCATGTTTAGATGGTGATTGAAAATATCATGTGGCTCTCCTGATTGTTTTACATGAACCGCGATGGTTCATCAAAACTGAGGAGGAATGTACTTGGAGGGGAGTTTTGGCCATCCCTACTCGCAAGAGCAAGGGGTAGCTGAACATGAACCCTCGCTACAACGAGGGCTGGTCAGCAACCAGACCTTAGCTGGCTGCCAATCATCTAGCAGTCATCACGCTACATGAATGGCAACCGGCCAGATAACCGGTCTGCAATTGGAAAGCAACCTGCTAGATGGTGATCAAATTAGCCCCTAGATCAACCTCTCGGAGGCCGCAAGGCCTTGAGGGCCTATGGCCCATGGACTTCGGCTTTTAGCCCTTTTCCTCACCTTATTTTACATGGAGAGACTGCGAGGCCTCTTGGCCTATGCCCTCTACCCCTTTTCCTCACCCTTTTCTCCTTGCCTCCTTAAATGAGTGAGGCGATGGATGTGGAGGGAGCGAGGGAATGAGTCACAAGAGAAGAAATAAAGTGTCGGTGCAAAATTACCAGATGTGTCTCCCACGTGATGATTTCACATTGTCACAACAAGAACAAAACTTGAGTTTTTTAGCATGAACCTTGATTTATATACACGTAATCATCATGCAAAGCCATGATTTTAGATAAATTCCCCCCTTGTTTTGGGCCAAAAATGAGGGGGCTAGATAAAAACCAAATTGGGCCTCCAAAGACTTTAGATGTTGATGTCTCCTTGTATGGATTGATGATGATGATTTCCCCTAGAGTGATGAGGATGGGAAAACCCCTCTAAGGAGCTTTGGATGCCTTTGTGTAGGAGCTGAACAGTCCACACATTACATCAGCATTGAGTGTGCTCTATCCATCAGCCGCGAGAAAAGTAAACTACCAATATGTTAAAGATTTCATGACTCCCCTACCTGTCATCTTTAGAGTAAAAATATGTTGCATTTCGTCGCTACATGGGATATAGCGTTGAAATGCACATGTTGATGATGTTTTTTTACCAATCCGAGATCCCTCTTTTAAGGGGGTGCATTTGCTATGCATTTGGGGTCTGAGACTCCCCATGCATTAAATTGGAACCTATTATACCTCACTACTATGGAGCACAGCAAGAGCTCCTGAAAAGGTAAAAGAATACAACCTGGAGCGTAAATTTGGATAGGGTTCAGCAAGGGATTGCGAGGTCTAATGAGGAGTTTTTATGTATAAAAGAAAAACTTTTTCATCATCACTAAGGGAGTGCTTTCACCTCTATTTTGACATGCAAACCCTTGGCGCATGCTCCGCCTATGCCAAACATAGAAATGCCTACATTGTGAGAAGGATTTGCATGTAAAGAAATTGTTAATCACATCCTCGTGATTCTTACGTGGGAGCGAGAATTGTAAGGAGGGTGACACATGCCCCTCCTTGCATTATCAAGCTCAAAGAGTGGCATGTTCTGCTGATCAAACATGGCGAAGTGAGTGAGTGTCTAGGATATTTTTTTAATCCTTCAAGCAAAGAGAATTGGACATTCGAGTGTCAAAAAATGTGTTATCTCCCATTTTCTGAATGGGTATAAGGGTTATCCGGCCTATCCTAGTATCACTATCACCAAACTAGTACAAGAACTCTTTATTGAATTTCCATAATTTTTTCAAATATGAGGTTAATTAAGATGGTAATGAAAGATATTCTGGCACGTGCCAGACTATCTTTTCATCCTTTCCTTTTTTGAAAGGAAACCCTCCAAGCCGCAGTAGCTCATTGCAACGGAGAAACCTGAACCTTCATAAACACATAACCCACCAAAGGCCATTGTAAAAAAAAATACACTTCATTTTAAGGGCACATGGTGAAAATTAAACCTGCCACTGGGGTGATGGAATTTTTTTTTTTTGGTAGGTTGCACCGCGCTTCGATGAAAGTTAGGCTATAGCGTTTTTTTCTAATTTCACCTGTTTATCGAAGCCCATCTTCCACTGTCATATGCATTTGAGGATGAATTTCCTCAACCTAGGTCATCCTGTTTGGTTATTGTTCCTTTTTTGTAATTCCATAGCCGACTCAAAAAATATGATCCATGTACTGTTGACTCGTAGTAGTTTTGCCAAATGTCCAATCACTTTTAACTTGCATCAAAACCTTCTTTATGTGAAACAATTTGTGAGACAAAACTCCCCCTTTCTTGAACAGGAACGTCCTACGCCTCGCTATCGAGAGACATGGGAGATGCTTGAACCTCAATAAACCCACAACCTCTAGATGTTTTGAGGTGTTTTCCTTCAATTTATTTTCTTTGACTATTTTGAGGTACTTTTGAGCTATGAGGGAAAAAAACAGTAAGTCAAATCGGAGATGTTAAAAACATAAATTTACTTAGTTGAGAGCGTAGCGCCTTGGATAAAGCGGGATGCGCTCTTTTTTGTAACACACACGGTGCACAACATCCGCACACCATGGACTTCGTGGAAGGAGAGGAAGACATGGAGACAGCCAACAATAGCAGTATCATAAGCAACAATAGGCTCATAACAACAGACTTGCAGCTATCCTCATATCGAGTATCAAGTGGCCACTATATTCGTGATCTTGCACACACATTCACTGCCGAGAAAACCTAACTAGTAACAAACGCTTTTAGATAGCAGTCAACAATCCTCTACGTCTTGAGGCAAAGCGACACAGAACACCACAATAAGATTCCAATGCAACGTGGGCACCGTACACCCACCTCCTTCACTCGCCTGAGCTACAAGGGGCAGAGAAACTCTCCACACCGCATGGAGAAAATTAGCACCAATCACAGTGATGGAAATTACTGAGAACAACTCCACAAGAATTGAACGCAACATCCAAGCCGAGACAGCCAAGACTGTCGCTGGAGTGTGCGCCAAAAGCGCATCTAAATGGCTATACTTTAATAGTACTACTTGCATGAAGGGACTCCGAAGTCCTGGAAGCATTAACACCACAAATGTCGTTCCTCATACAAAAATAACTTACAGGGGAAACAGCTTGCCAAACCCCTGTGGCAGTAGCAAGAGCAGCTATAGTGGAATTGTAATGCGCCTGCTTGCATCAGACTTCGATCGCACCAGAGTGCACCTCCTAACACTCGGCCAACGTCTATGGCAGCAGACGCGGTGCCCCGACACATAGGGGCTACCCTCCATGTTGCTAGTCGGTGGCAGATTTCTGTACACCCCGCCCCTCACCCAGTACTACCAGCTACAAAGAGAGCTTGGTAGGGAAGGCTTTGGGCTTATGAGGGCGTGTAGGGAAGTTGAAAACGGTCGGTATTTTACAAGCAAGACCATCCCCATCACCACCCTCTGCACACAGATGAAAGAGGGGATCGACCATTGTGCCCAAGCGCTCGGCATGGTGTGTCTTCAAGCTTCTGGTTCTAGGCCCGGCGTAACAAAACGAGTGGCAAGAAATGCACAACCGGTAGTGGCAGCAAGAGCAACAGCATCAAAAATATCAATAATAGCAATTCATGTAGAGGAAGGAGATGGACCTGTCCACAACATCACATACAAGTTAGGTAGGGCGTAGCTTCCGCCTTTGATGATGCTACTGCTCATGTAACCTCTCGTCTTACTGTTGCTGTTGATGGTACTCCTACTACTTCTACTGGTGGTGGTGGTGGTGTTGCTGCTACTTCCATCCTCTCCGCCACTGGTAGCAGCTAAATGTTGTAGCTGCACAAGGTGTTTTTGGAGCCGCAAGAGGTGCACCTTATCCTCTAGTTGTGCGTAGGTGGTAGCCGCCTCACTCACATCATTGTACGCAAGTGGTTAGGAGAGGCGTTTTGTGCACATGTCCTCAGGGAGATTACGGAGGGCATCACTGTCATGCACTCAAAAGGGGTGGTACACCGCGACCTCAAGCGTGAAAAAAATCCTGCTTATGGGGGTTCTACAGAAAACTAGCCGGCCAATGTCCATTTAGATCACAAATTTTTGTCTGGGTATAAATATTCAGCCCGAGTTGGCGAGTGATGGTTGCAAAATATTCTGGATGTCCTGAATGAGTGTTTGGCAAGAAAATGGAGCAAGCAGAGAGACAAAAGATGGACAGTGAGAGGAAAGAGGTGGCTAACTCACAACTTGTCTAACTGGTGATCTAGCATAGGACAAAAGTTTCTTTTGGTGATGCCATACACTTTCCAGCGTAAAAGGCAACACAAAGAGTGCAAACCGAATTAAACCGGCCGCACATGTACGGCCAAACCCGGCTTTACAACAACACCATGTGCCTTAATGGAAACCTGAGACAAATGGGCACGCCAGATGTCTATGTGTGGATACAGATAAAAGATTTAACAAGACGTGCCTGCTAAATTCGGCAACTCTGAGTGCCGAGTCAGAAAGTCAAGCTGGTCAATTTGAGCCACGACTTTTCTGACTCTACATGTGCGCACAACGCCTTTTCCAGCATAGACAGCACAGGTTTCACCTTTTGTGTTTTTCCTTAATCACCCCATCAGTGAACCGCAACTTAGCCGCACGAGAACGAGAACAGTGTATGTGAGTCGCCGTTTGGGGTTGAGGACAAACAACCATCACATGGGGGATATTCTAGCAGGTCCATGGGCATGACAACAGTGAAGAAAATTTCCAACTACCCCAAATTTCTTCACCTGCACCTCCGATGGTTGGGGAATCTATTTTTTGGTGGGTCATTGTGTCTCTATGCACTCTAGGAGTGCCAGCCATATGAGGCACTTCTCTTGTGTCTGTTTTCCATTTCAAGTGAATCATTCGCTCCAAGCTTCTCTTGAAATTAAGAGAGCATACTCTATGAATCTATAGATTTCCAACAAGCCATCAAGCGTGTCCTAAATCCATAGTTTGAGTGATCCACAAACGTCATTGCAATAGTCAAATTTCTGCTCACAGCTCTACCAGATTTGGGACAGTAACCCAAGTCTCTAACTGCCATAATCAGTGTGATGTAGCCTTGTTAGGACTGCAATTTAAACCAACATGCCCACAGTTTGGGTAGGGAGCCCCAAGTACATGGCTCCAGAGTTGGTGGAGGGTCGATAGTACGGCAAGCAAGTATACGTGTGGAGCATGGGCGTGATGCTTTTCATCATGTTCTTTTGAAAAATACCATTCTTTGGCTAGTCACACAAGTATATCCTTGCTACCATACAAAGAAATTCACAGACTTCAGCAGAACCTTTGGTAGAGTGCATCCGCGTTGGCCATCGATCTCATTTCTACGATGCTCGACCATGATCTTAACAGGAGGATATCGGCTATTGGTGAGCTTTGCCACCCTTGGATGGTGAGGCACTGCCACGAGCTAAGAGGTCTTACTTTGGCAAGATCAGTTGTAGCCACAACCATATCAAGAATTACACAACCAGCAGTAGGAGCAACAACAAGAGCAGCACCATTACTAGCAGCAGCCGCAACACTACCACCACCACCACCACAAGCAGCTCCACTACCACAACAAGAACCAACAAAACCAGCAGCACCATCAGCAACAGGATCAATAGGAGCAGCAGTTGTGGCATTATCACGAGAAAAAGCAAATATAGCCTTGGCTGCAGCTAGGCAAGCAACAGCACCAACATAAGTAGCAACACGTGAAACATAAGCAACACCATGATCAGGTGGAGTAACTACTGCAGCAGAAGAGGCAGCTGCTAAAGCTGCAGATTCAGCCACTGGTCATAGCCCTATGGTCAAGGCCAAGCTTAACCACCACACATGGTTTGCCTTCTAGAGGTTGAGCTTGCCAGCTTGCTCTCCAGCCATGGATGTCTCCAAGGGATGGCGTAGGGCTACTACTTAGAGCTGAGCCAGCTTTGAATGTATCACTTGAAGACTCATTAGTTTTTATTTTTTCGATATCCGCCACAGTGCACTTCGTGGTGTGTCAATTGCAAACGTTTACAGACTATAGTTGTGGATATCCAAGAGATTTGATGCAGATATCTTCGAGTTGTAGCATATCAATTACCCAGACAGTCTTCTTAAGATGTAACCACCATTTAGACAACAGGGCATTGTTTGTACATCATCAAGGTGCCACAAGTTACAAAAGATTGGAATACAGTTGAAAATTTTAAACAAAATACATTGTGATGAGAACGATGCCTCACACATTAAAAATAACCTATATTACATGGAGCCACATTCTGAATAGGTTAAAAGTTGTGGTAGTCTCTGAGAGACCATCACACACCCTAGGTGTGCATTCTGATATAATTCTTAACAGTTTTCATTTCTCATAAACTCACTGGCACACCACTCTCCCTTGAAACCCAAGTTTAAAGGCTGATAGGTTCAGCACTTTCTCTCACACTCAAAAAGTGACTTGGAGACCTTTTTCATCTTGTGTCTTTGCTACCGTTCATATGAATACTTTTTTGCAAAAGCTACTTTTCTTTAAAGTTAGAACAGAGGGACTAAAGAGGGGCAGCTGTTGCATGCGATTTGTTGGAAGTTTTGAATCGCCAAGTGTTCGATTTTGAATGTTATTTGATTTTGCATAATTGGGGACTACCTAGTAAGAAGATGCCTCTACTCATATGTTTTATGCTACTGCAAAACTGGAAAGAAATATTTATCTATTGACGTGTAGTGAGAAAATTTATGATCAATTTTGGAGTCTCACATTGCCCAAGCATTTGAATAGCTGGGATTTGTAGAACAGAAAGGTCTCTCTCTCTCTCTCTCTCTCTCTCTCTCTCTCTCTCTCTCTCTCTCTCTCTCTCTCTCTCTCCCCCCCCCTTCCCTCCCTCCCTCTTGTCTCTCTCTCCATCTCTCTCTCTCTCTATCTATCTCTCTATCTCTCTATCTCTCTCTATCTCTGTGTGTGTGTGTGTGTGTGTATCTCCTAAGTCAATTAGTCAATTAGTCAGGTAGTCAGTTGATCAGTCAGTCAGTCAGTCACTCAGTAATTCAATTAGTCAGTAAGTCAATCAATTAGTGTCATTCGGTCATTTACTCAGTCAGTCAGTCACGTAGTCAGTCAGTTAGTCAATAGTTCAATCAATTAGTCTGTCAATCAGTTAGTCTGTCGGTTTTTCCGTGTGTCCATTTGTTCGTTTGTCCTTCTGTCTTTTTATCCGTTTGTCCATCTGTCTGTCCTTCCTTCTGTTTTTCTTTTTATCTGTCTCTTTGCCCTTCCTTCTGTTCATCCGTACATTTGTCCATCCGTCCCTCCATCTGTCTATCCGTCCGTGCGTCCTTCTATCCGTCCGTTAGTCGGTCGGTCAGTCAGTCAGTCAGTCAGTTAGTAAGTTAGTCAATCAGTCGGTCAGTCTATCTATTGGTCAGTTACTTAGTCAGTTAGGTAGTCACTCAGTGACGCGGTTAGTCAGTGAGAAGGTCAGTCATTCAGTAAGTCAGTTAGTCGGTTAGTCGGTCGGTCAGACAGTCAGTCATAGGAAATGCTGATTTCCACATACGAGTATGCAAAAAGACAAAAACTCACATAACAGTTGTGCATGAAATCAGTAGATGTTCTTTGTGATTGTTTTTATCACAACAAAATAGAATTGACACCTTAAATGTACTATTTTCACTTCTAACACATGGATTTTGATCATTGAACAGCTATTTGGTGATGAAAGACATAACACACACTTTGTCCATGGATGAGATTCACAGACTTTGAAATTGGTCATCTTAGCTAAACGAGTTGAATCATACGTGCATTGAGAGGGAAGTGAGCATTAACTTATGATACCCATGTCAGACACAAATGAAGAGATGACGATTGAGACAAAGATCCTCTTAGTTGGAGCATCGTTGTGTGCAACGGTGAGTTGAAAAACATTACGTGTGCCAGAGGAACAATGCTGCCCAATTCAAACATGAGTGAGATGCATTTAAAGGAGAAAGAGGAACAATTCCTAAGACAAATTCACTCAGGAAATGCTGATTTCCATCAAGAGACAGGAAACATGCATCCTTTGTGGACCATTTCATGTAGTAAAATGAATCCCAAGAGTATGTATTTTGGCATGTTTTCCGATTGGCAACAATCCGTGTATATTCCATGTCTTATTTATTGCATACATTCCGCACTTCCACTCTATAGGGTATTTCCATATGCATTGTATCAGTCACTCCAAGAGGGTATTTCCCTCATAGAAGACATTGGAAACACAAGTGTCATGGGATAGTGCCACCTTTGTGACATCCAAAAACTCATTGTATGTGTGTTTGGTAATGTATCTCAATTGAAAAAGTCTTGTCTGAAAGGAGTTCAAATGCCTCCTCATGACCATTCGTGCCAGCGGAGTATGGATCAACTACACCAAAGTTGAATAAGGTATCCATTCATGGATAAAATCTCATGTTTGTAAGAACCCATCTTGCACTATTGAGTTTCTTTGAGGTAAATGAAGAAGCTTTGTTTTTAAACCCTATCAGATACTGTTTTTGTTTCATCCAAACCAGGTTTGGAACTATTTTCATATTACACAATATCTTTGAAATGTTAGAATATGTCCACACTAAATTGCACAAACACAAATCACATTATAAAATTTGTAATCGTGATGTCAAGTATCTTGAATTGTCTGATTGGGTATACAATGTAGTGAGGAATATTGTTCCTTCAGGTCATCAATGGTTATTTTCACATTAAATGTCATGCATGATACACTCGACATTTGTGGTTGCTCCTACAATCGATTCTACATATTTACTTGTTCACGTGGACCACCAAGATGTGAATGCTCATATGGGATTAGCATGTACATATTGGTTTATAGGTCGTTTACACGTTCATAAGCTTTCAATGCAGCCCTAGATTATTTCGTGATCCTTACCATGTCATCACCATTGCTGTTAGGTGATTAACGGTCTGAAGATGTCACTTTCATGATTTTGTTGTTTTAAGCATTGACTTTACAGTATAGTTAGCTAGACTACATTATGTGTCCTCTGAAAAATTTCCATCTTGAAGTATTAAATTCTAGTAACATGTCTCTGAGCACGTACTTGTCATAGAGTCACTCACGGTCCTTCTGGAGGTTTTCGTATTGGATATTGATGGAATTTTTATGGCAAAATGATGTGACTATACTACACTGATACAAATCAAGTACCGCCATTTTTATCCATTTCCTTCCAATTGGAACAATGTTATTCATGTGTATTTCTCATGATGATACAAATCTGGTACCACCATTTTTATCCATTTGCTTTCATTTTCTTCAAATTGTTTGTCGTTTTTTGCAGTTTAGGATTTTACACTTGATATTTGGTTGGGGCCCGATGATTGCATCAACCATACTACCATGTATGGTGGTTTTGACGGCTATGGCTGCTTGTCCTCTTGAAAGTTGAAATTTTCAAATCTCAAAGTCATGTTATGGATAAGCTTCTTCATACAAGAGGACCCTCAAATCACTTCTTGAAATTTTCTCCAAGCGCTCGGAAGGTAAGAAGTCTCAAATCTCATGCATCGTTTGTCAATATGAGGGTTCAAAAGATTGGTTTTGGACATGCAAACGCTCGTTTGCACCACCCTCAAGAAATTCGTGAAGAATAAATAAACAACATTTTTGAATCACATTCAACAATGTCTTGTCCATAATGTGTTAGAAACCTCATACCTCTAAATTTCAAGTGCCATAAGGGAGTGCCATGCATGCTACTCATTCACATCTCTGGTGAGGGATTGGAACACTATCTCATTTAAACATTTTTTATGCTTCACTGCTTGTAGGAAGCATCCTTAGTGTAGCCAAGACAGAAGTGTCTGATGTGCCTCTTCCGCTAGATTTAAAGCTTTCTGAAGATTGGCCCATTATGTCTAGCCGAGGAATCCATCTGACAATTTTCCGGTTTTGGCACTGTGAGTAATGGCCTCAATCTTACGGTCAAACTGATTACTACCCCTAGTGTGTTTCACGGCTCATAGGCATATGAAATCAATGGCACCTGAATGGGAAAAAAATTCGATTGGGGCAATTCTTAGATATTGATGATCAAATTACCTTACTTTCGAATCCATGTATCTTCATTCGCAACAAATGAAGCTTGGTTTACTTCACCTCCACACCTCTCGGATACTAGTTTGTTAAAGAAATAAGAATACTAGTTGATTTATTTCTTTGGATTATGGCTTTGATGGACAATTTCAATCTAATCACAAACTAGTTCATTGCATATCAAAAGATGAGTAATGTGGATGAGTGGAAAAAAAACCTTCTCTAACCACATGACATAGGTAGAAAGACACGGATGTGTGCCAGTTGCATATTCAAAACAATTTGTTAGAGCACAATGAAGAATAATACGTTGTCTACAAGAGGGAGTTGTGTAATTTGACCAAGTACTCTTGGTTATCGTGTGCTCCTTATGCGAAGTGATGGGTCTTCCCATGCGTCCGCATCTGGCAGCGACCTGAAATCCTAGACAAGCAGAAGCTCCTATGTGACTGAGTTTCCTTATGTAATACTCCTACCTGATTTGCCTCTATGGTAGAATTGACGTCACGTCAAGTCTATGTTGACGTTTGTGGGATGCAACAAGGGTAAGGTTTCTTGCTGCTGGGACCGTTGTGCTTGGAGAGCATCCACAGAAAGAGTAGAAAGTTGGAACTGGGAGAATGCTGGGATGGAATGAGTATAGTTGATCACTTTCTATAGTGCAAAAAACAGTACAGCAAACGAAGCTCAACTAGAGACTAATTCTGGAATCTCACGACTAGACAAAACTCCTGGCCCTTAGGTGGGCAACGCCTAGCAAGACAACTCTAGCAAAGTAGCTTGAGTCTTGGGCGTAGTCTGGCCATCTCTTATAGGTAGTCAAGCCTTCAGGCAGTCAGGGGCGTCCTCCTGTCCAGGCAAGCAGACTGCTGCCATGCATACTGGGGTCTTGAGAAGAGTGTCTACAGAGTCGTTGCCTCAAGTGATGTCTGGAACTGGTGGAGGCTGCTATGGTAAACTGCAGGCAGAGAGCTTGGTGATGACTAAGTTGTTAATTGAAGACTATTAGGCTAGCCAACTTTTATAGGAGGCTGCTGGCAAGGTGACAGCTGTCTAGGTTAATGGAAGCTTCCGGGTGCAGGTGGGAAGATTCCTAGCCGGCGAATCTTCCAAGAGGTAGTAGGCCCTCCAGTAGCTCCTGCTGTTGAGTCGTGCATGCGTAGTCGCACTACACAACTGCTGACTGGTTTGGGTCAGCAGGCATGCATGGCCCTGCTATGCATGCAGCACACGGTATTTTATAGCTCTAGGGTCCATTCCCCTCATGGACCTAGATGCCATAATTAAATCTAGCCTGTAAAAGCAGAGAAAATCTCCACCGTTGAACCCAAGAACGTTTTAGAGAAAATTCCTTAAATTCTTGCACGCTCCTCCGATTCCAAAATTGACTGCGCCAGCTTGATCAAAAAATAGGTGCAATAATCATCACCTCTAACACTCGCCCTATATTGGTGCATTAAAGAGTTTTACTTGTTGTCGGTGAATAAATTGGTGACGTCCGGATTCTCCCCGACGGTTTGATGTCAGAAGAAATTTCTTCTACTTTCTCGATGTAAAAAAAATAGGGTTTGAGCTCGCTCTTGAGTGCAACAACGGGGCTCCCTCTGGGCATTTTTCGGCTTGAGGAGGTTGTTGCTTGGCTTTTCCTACTATCTTTGCAATCAAAAAAATGTTTGGTGGCATCTCAGGTTGACTCGGACGAGCTTCATTGACTTCTGCTGCAAGAAAATGCATAAGGGAATTTTTGGCGCATGCTGCTGCATGGAGGGGCGCTCCATATGACTTGCCCTTCACTTAGAAGCCTCCTTGCTGCTTTCTTGTGGATTTAGAAGTCGCAAGGAGAGAAGAAAAAAATATTCTTCTCTCCCCTCACATCCAGCGGATGTTACAAAGGTATAAATGACAGTTGCTGTATTGTTGATACCATTTTTTCCTCATGCATGCGAAGTCGTCGCCCCATAGCTTTACTCAGAACTTGCACGATCTTGGTTGCCGGAGCTCGATTTGGGGTCGTGCTGGTCGATCGTAGCACAATTGGAGTCGTCACCACTGCCGCCATCCTCTCGCCGTCCGTTTTTTCCTACCGTGGCTTTGTTCTTTTCGTGGCTTCCTCGTCAGTGTTTTTACCTTAGTTGGGGGATGTTCGCGAGCTTGCTTAGGAGGTGCGAGCTCGCTCACTCCCCTTATGGCGAACTAGCTCGCCACTTTGCGGGCGAGCAAGTTTGGTTGCTTGCTACCTGCCGGGACGGGAGGCAGCTTTGCTCCCATGCCTCCCATCGTGGCAGGCCTGATGCTTGCTGCCACATCTGCCCCTCTCGCAACTCGCCCCCCCTGACATTTGCCGCACTAGCTTTGCTGCGAGGCCCTGCTCCGCTTGCTTGCTACGACCGCTGCTCCCCTCACACCGTCTTCTCGCAAAAACACCTCTCGCGACCCTTTTTTTGCTCCAACTTATCGGTCCACGCTACTGGAATTTTCTTTTTCTTTGAGGACTCAACCAGGTCTTTGAAGGAACGGTTTACCAGAAACATAGGAGAATGAAGTAGTTCCCCTAATAAAGCAGGGGACATAAGTGGGTGGTTGAAGCCGCTGATTGTCTGGGATAAAAAGGGATTTTTTGTAGCAGGCTGCTGAGGGGAGACAAGTGTGAATTTTTTGGATGTCACGCCGACACTAAGTGTGACTGAGTCTGTTGGTGATGAAAGGAATCCAACTGTTGCTTGGGATTTTTTTGCTGCAAGTGAATTTTCTTGATGGCTCTGGATCTCTACTGCATGCTCCGCAAAAATTTTCCCGTGCACCATGAGGCACGAATCTTCATTTTTCTGTGTGTCGAGATCGCTGATGGCGTTGGTGTGCATGTTTGACTTTCGCGTTTCTCCTAGGTTGCCCTCCCCCCCGGGATACTGCGAGTGGGCACTACGCGTATGTCCACATTGCTCCATACACCTGCAAAAAAGTGTCTATCAGGAAAATTTTGTCAAAAAATCTGCTACTTGCGCTGTTTCGATAACTTGCTCAAGGAAAATCATGAGGTCAATCATCTTTGAGCAAATCTAGTGGCTGCGGATGTCAATGTGCTTTGTCCACCCCTTAAAGTGTGTCATGTTTGCAAGGTCAATAGCCGATCTATTGTCCAGGTAAACTTTGGTCGGGCCGTGCTACGGGAAGCCGATGTCGTCAAGGATGTTCCTGAGGTAGGTAACCTCCTGAGCTGCTGATGTCGCCGCGACATACTCTACTTCAGCTGAGCCGCGAGTGATGATGTTTTGCCTCCTGATCGACCACAAGATTGTCGTTCTGGTGAGGAGAAAAACAATTCATGTGGTGCTTCAACGGTCTTCCTTCGTATTGCCAAACAGTCATTCTATGCTGATGGATGAAAGTGCAGCGACTTGAGGAGGCTTTGCAGCTTGTGGTACCAAAGACGAGGACTTTGTTTCAATCCGTACAAACACTTCACAAGCTTGCACACTCTTACGTTGCCATCGTCATACCCTTCTCGCTGCTTCATGTAGACAGTAGTGTCCATTTCTTTATGTAAAAATGCGTTTGTGATGTTGGGTTGCTACACATCGTAATATTTGACTGCCGCAATAGCAAGCATGATGCGCGCTGTGGTATAACGGCTGACAGGTGCGTAGTTTTTGAAAAAATCCTTGCCTTCTACCTATGAAAATCCCTTTGCAACCAAACGCGTTTTCAATTTGTCGATGCTGCCATCTGCCTTCGTCTTCACCCTGAACACCCTCTTCACACCAACTGGCCTTGAGCCGGATGGCAACTATGTTTACTCCTAAGTTCCCTGCTCCATGAGGCTGTTGTATTTTGCATCAAGCGCTGCTTTCCCTTCTTGTGCAAACTTGCCTGCCAATGTTTCCTTGAGTGTCTTTGGCTCGGACGGTAGTGCAGACGAGGCTTTGGAAAGAAGAGCTATAAGATGTTTTGTTCTGAAGTGGGCATGTACCTCATCATTCTCAGCATACATTGTGCATGTTATAATCGCCATGTCTCATTCTGCTTCAACCTCCTTGTGTTTTTCTTCCATCTGCTTTTGCAGGAGTGGCATGAACTAGCGGCGTTCGAATGTGTCTTCATGCTGCTTTAGCCTCGTCGCCTCCACACCACCTTGCGGTTTCAAGGGATGGTGTTTGCCATGGTCTAATACGACAATCTCCTGATCAGTGCCGATCCGTTCGTTGTGGACAGTCGCGAGGGGCACACTCGTGCGCACCACCCCTTCATTCGCCTGATCCATATCCATCGTGGTGAGTGGATCATAGTATGCTTCTTGGTCTTGGATTGACTCCACAAATGAGTCATAGAATGAATCAAGGAGGTCTGGTGCGGTGGAGCGGTTGGATTCCCACCCTTGACGTGTCAGATGCTCAAAGAAAACAGCATCATGACTGGTGACAATCAGTTGGGAGTCGATGTTGTAGAACTCCTAACTTTTCATGTTGGGGCCTTGTCCGACAAACATAGTCCAAGCTACTTTGTTTGCAAGCTTTCTACGACGTTCTTTTGGGACATGGAGAAGCGCCATGCAGCCAAATGTTCGAAGCATGGTGATTTCTGGCCTGCAGTTTTGTCATGCTTCAAATAGAGTCATATCTGGTGAGGTCATGTGCGGCACATGATTTCGCACCCAAACTGCTTGCCTCAAAGCATACGGCCACGAGGACTTGTCCAGTTGCGCTCCTAGTAGCATGGATTTGTATGTCTCCTGAATAGTATGATTAGCCCTTTCTGTGACACCATTCTGTTACGAGGTACGAGGTGCAGAGAGTTGATGCAAGATGCCCATTTCCTTAAGCTCTGAAATGAATTCTGTTCTGGTGTAATCGCCAGCATTGTCGGAGCGTACGACTTACAGCTTATTCTTGCTTTGCCTCTCCGTCATTGCCAGCCATTTGAAGAAGTAGTTTAGTGCTTTAACTTTGGTTCAGAGAGGGTAGCTCCAAAGGTAACGTGTCGTATCGTCCACAAAGATGAGGAAGTAGCGCTGTCCACCATAGAATGTTGTTGAGGGAAGCGGTGATGAGGAAGTAGCAGATGTTGGTGTGAACCAACATCTGCTACTTGGTGAGGAAGTAGCAGATGTTGGTGTGAACCAATCTCAGTCGAAAGCTGAGATTGGTTCACACCAACATCTGCTACTTCCTCATCTCTTGGAAGCGGTGATGAGGAAGTAGCAGATGTTGGTGTGAACCAACATCTGCCACAAAGATGAGGAAGTAGCAGATGTTGGTGTGAACCAATCTCAGCTTTTGGCTGATGGCATACTTTCTCGCTGGAGGGAACAATTCTTGTGGCAACTTGGCACGAACGAAGTCCTCACAAGGGTCAGTTGCGTCTTGGCCACTTTTCTTGATTTTGAGACCGTTGACATGGCCCTTCTTCACCATGGATTCCACTAATTGATTTCTTGATGTGGCCAGGCCACTTGTGCCACACTATAGCATCTGCACCTGCAAGTTGGTGTAGACTTGCTGCTGCAAATGAGGAATCCATCTCATCTTGAGCTGGTGCACTGAAGTCTAGCTCAATCATGCCATGAGGAAGGAGCTGATCTTCTACAAAGGTTTTTCCTTCATGGTTTTTGAGCGTGACATGCTTGCCGTTACTGATGACGCGAGCTCCTCTCTTCATAACTTGGCCAAGGGAGAGGAGGTTAGCGGCAATGTCAGGTATGTATAGAATGTTGCCAACATTGACCTGTGCTCCATCATACCCAGTCATGGTCATCATGCCCTTGCCAAGCTTGGGCACCTGCTTGTTGTTGGCGACTGTCACGTACCATCAATATGAAGGCTTGTAGTTGCCAAGGCAGGATTTGTGGTACATGATGTGCGAGGTACACCCGCTTTCCAAGTACCAAACATACGGTGAGTGAATCAGCTTGCCACTCTGATTTTTTGATAGTTGGAACACTGATGTAGTGTAATCAAACTTCTGCCCTTTGCCTTCCTCCTTCGCATTCTTCTCAGACTCTTGACTGTCCTTTTTACTCTTTTCTCCTCCACTCTCCTTCTTCTCTCCTCCTTGCTTCTTTCCTTGAAGTTGCTCTGCATCCTCCCTTTCTCCTCATCACGCAACTGCTTAAAGTAGTCTTTCTTCACGTGCCCTTTCTCCTTGCAACAATGGCATGTGATATCAGGATGTGATCTGGTCAACTGGTTGATGGCATCGCATGCAATTGCCTTTGGGAGGGAGCGTGTTGACTCATTGGAGTATGCTGACTTCATTACAACATGGTTGTTTGACAAGAAGTGAGACAAGCTCTTCTGTCCTTCATTTTGGTAAGCTGCATTGCTAAGAATACATGTTTTTTGCTTGTAAGTTGGCAGTCTCTCTCCACTATCAATAGCATCTTGCAGACGTATGCCTCTGTCATTTCTGCTTCAGGCTTGAACTTGAGAACTTTCTTCACCCCATCCCACTCTGTAGTGACGACATTGAGTAGGCAGGTCACTAAGATTGGCTTTGAGATGGGTGTGTATGTCATGGCAAGTTGGCCACAGAGCGATTTTGCCTTGTTGATGTATCTCTCAATGTCATTGAAGCTGCTGAGGCTGATGTGGGAGAGCTTTGTGAGGAGATGAGACTTGAAAGTGGAGTCGCTTGATATGTAGGTCCGTAGCACATAGCACCATGCATGCTTGGGTGGCTCAGCTATTGCCTTGTACATGCAAATTGCTTATTAAATGTGAGGACTTAGCTGATTCTCAAGCACCATGTATGCAGCTTGCGTGAAATAGTTGAACTCTGACACCATGTGTGGTGGAATTCCTCGTAAAGGAGGAACGTAATAACCAGTGTAGAACTTTCAGATGCCATGTATCTAGGCCACTTGTTTGAACTTGTGGGCCCAGTGCGGGAAGTTCTCGCCATTGAACTGGTCAATCTTGATCTTGTGCAGATGCAGAAAGATTGCTGGTGCTGGCGCAATGTCCTCTAACCTCTAGTACCCAACTCCTTGTGTTGGATTTGTGTGAAACTGTTGTATTTTTGTTGCTCCATGTTGTGCCTTAAACACATGCTACCTTATTGGATGTGGATTCCCCATGTATGTCTAGGGCATTGTTACTTAAGGAGATGGTTGAAATGGTGCCATGAGGGCACCATTTCAACTGGAACCTGTGGCTAAAGGGCTCTAAACTGGAACTACATACCCCCTCTTCTAACGCTGTTGGTGGCACTTGAGTTATGATTGGCTCTTGCATGACTGGTGGGGGACTTGGCTGAGGTACATGTGTTGATGATGCTTGTGAAGCTTGCTGGGCATGATTAAATGCTGTTGCTACTATTGCTGTTGCTGTTGTTGCACTTGTAGTTGTTGCTGTTGTAGCTGGTTCTGCTGCTCTAGCCATGCCATCAGCTGCTGAAGCTGATTCGACTGAGCATCACATGTGAGCTGCTCCTATTGGCGGAGTAACACTACTACACCTAGTTGCTGCCTTAGTGCCATGGTCTATTGCTCCACAACCTCGCGCATTGCTACTTCTTGCTGCGCCATGCGCTTTGCTTTATCTGTGAAGATTTGCACTTCTTCCGTTTTACGTTCTGCCTGCTCTGCCACATGGAGACCCTTATCTTGCCCCATGCGCAAACCATGCAAGATAGAATTCTCATCAAGAGGTGGAGAATTTGCACCTGAATTCTCCATCTCCATGTTGCTCATATCATCTCCTTTGCCTTTGACATTTGCAGGCTGGATCCCACCTTGAACAATTGAAGACGTCATTTGCTCACTAGCATAGGCGACTGGACTCCATAGCTCCTCAAAAACACACCTAGCTAGGACTTAGACTGTACATGCTGTCAGCATTGACCTTGCTTTGATACCATGTTGACGTTTGTGGGAGGCAGTAAGGGTTAGGTTCCTTGCTTCGATGACCGTTGTGCTTGGAGAGCAACCACAGAAAGAGTAGAAACCTAGAACTAGGAGAATGCTGGGACCGAATGACTATAGATGATCACAATTGTAGTACAAGAAACACTATAGCAAACACAGCTCAACTAGAGACTAACTCTGGACTCTCACGCCTAGACACAGCTCTTGGCCCATAGGTGAGCAATTCCTCGCTAGACAACTATAGCAAAGTAGCTTGAGTTTTGGGCGTAGTCTGGCCACATCTTCTAGGTAGTCAGGCATTCAAGCATTCAAGGGCGTCCTTCTGCCCAGGCCGGCAGAATGCTTCCACGCCTACTGGGGTCTTGAGAATACTGTGTATAGATTCTTGGCCTCAGGTGATGTTTGGAACTGGTGGAGGCTGTTGTGATATTCTGCAGGAAGAAAGCTTGGTGATGACTGCGTTGTTAATTGAAGAATGCCCGGCTGGCCACCTTTTATAGCAGGTTGCTAGCACATTGACATCTGTCTAGGCTGATGCAAGCTTTCGAATGCAAGTGGGAAGATTCCTAGCCTAGGAATCTTCCCGTAGAAAGTAGCCCCTCCAATAGCTTTTGCTGCTGAGTCGTGCATGGCTGTGCTATTGGAGAGTGGACCGCGCTTCTCGCTTTGCATGTGGCTTATGACTCATGCATGCATGTTTTCACGCAGTATTGTGTCGTGCATGCATGCGTTCATGCAAAGCGGTCCCCACTCTGGGCCTTGCATGCTGAAACTGAATCACGTTGATGCAGTATTCTCTGCAAGGCGCTCCACATTGCCCTGTCAAATGTAGCCCCACCCTGACCGCACCTGGCCCAAAACCCAACAGTGCGTAATCGCACTTCTCAACAGTTGACTAGTCTGGGTCAGGAGGCATGCACAGCCCTGATGTGCATGCAGAACACAGTATTTTACAGCTCTATGGTCCGTTCCCCTCATGGAACTAGATGCCAAAATGAAATGTGGCCTGTAGAAGCAGAGGAAATCTCCACTGTTGAACACAAGAATTTTTTAGAGAAAATTCCCTAACTTCTTGCAGGATCCTCCGATTCCAAAACCGACTGTGCCAGCTTGATAAAAAAAATAGGCGTAGTTATTGTAACCTCAAACAGTCTAGTAGCAAACATTGTTACTCTCTACGGAAAAGTTGTTACAACTACATATGTTGTGTCAGCCACATTGCTAGTTGTGTAGGGAAAAAACGTGCGTTCCAAATCGAATCATCAATGCACTTCAAGAAACTTTAAGGTGCAACTGGTAAACACTACACTCCATCTTTGAGAGGTATCAAACAGTTATTTGCTCCTTTTTTGGAGAACACTGCAATTCCAAAGACCTTTCCCTACATACTCATCATTTTCATTGCCGGTTAGGAGAGCGAAGCAGGTGGTTAGGTCCAAAAAGACTCTTTTCCAAGTGCGGACCAGCATGGAGCTTCCAATTATGGATGTTCACACATTGTTGGTGGAAATGAGGATTGTTGGGAAGATTTTTATAGCCATTGGTGTGCCATGTGGGGCCCGCCAGGATCGCTAACCAAGGGAATAAAGAAGTCCTTCGGAACGAAGCGACGTCGAGAGCAGAGCCACTCTCTGTAGAAACACTGTAAAGCTTAAACACAGCGGACAGGACTGACAGCTTCTCACTAGAATCCATCAATGAGGATGCTCTAGGATGCATTATTGCATTTACAAGTCGCACCCATTGTGCAAATGCGAGGACTTGATGTGAACTTTTAAAGACTAATCAAAGACAAGCAACCTTCAGTTTTCTTAAAGAACTTTCCATTATCAATTCAACAACGTCATTTGACCACCTCGATTATGAAAATCAGATGTATCTTCAATTCCAAAGGTCTTGTTTGGAACAATGTTGTTTGTATTGTTGCATTTCCGGAAGGTGGTTTTCACTAGGGTGGTTATTTGCTTGTCACATGTGAATCGAAGTTGCGGTCAACGATAGGGTGAACGGTCAATCATAATTTTTAGGTCAGATTGTAGGAGCCACGTCTAGAAACGACCCAATAATGAGTCCAACTTAGGCTCTTTTTTTTACTCAGGAAACCAGGAAGTTCAACCTATCCGTATTAAAATTAGGCTTCCGCCCTGATTAAATTATTGGCATGGTCATAGACCAAAGGAAACATCACTATCCGGTAGATTTGAGTGAGGTGATGGCCTGGATTCACCAATGAGTCTTTCCAATAATAAATTGATATTCATCTGAAGCTTCGACTAGGTACCAATGGTCAAAATCTTGCGACGGACATGTCTTCCTAGAAAACTCTGTCCAAAGTTTAATGCGGGACGTGCATATACTTGGTCTCGGTGTTGAAGCGGACACAAAACTCTCAAAAAATAATAATTTGATCGAGTAGGCAAAGCAGAATTACAGCGGGCGTTGATCTAGAGCCTCATTATGACATCTACCGCCTGGATTTATGAGGATTTTCCGAGATTCCTTTTATTTATCCTTATTTCGACGCACTATTAGGTCGTTTCAAGACGTTGCTGGTATGTGTCACATTTGCCAGTCAACAAAAATATGGAGTTCATTTTTTTGTTTGGCCATGTTTTTGAAGATCCTTCAAAAACTAGCCACGGCTTGGCGTCCTCATCCATATCGGTCATAAAGTTTCACTCCTTATCAGATTTGGTAAAAATTGACTACGCTGAGAAGCCTCCCTTACTGTTGTAGCCATGTTCAAATGTGCACTGGCTCCTTTCAAATGTGCCCATGAAGACGGCTGTCGGGAAAATGGATCACGTGAGTGAGCGATGTCGACAAAAGACACCTCGTAAAAACTGTGTGATCTCCTAAATCCATTCTTAGTATTGAAATGTCCATAGATATATAGGGAGGGTAAAAACATGCAACTTCAAGCAATAGAATCACAACGTGAAAAGAAAATGAAACCATGTTTAGCATTCTAAATTCCTTAAAAGAATCTTGTAACCTAAAATGGTTGATGAAAATGTACATGTAATTAATATCTTGGTAATTGCTAAAACCTTGGTAATTGCTCAAACTTATCTCCAAAATATAAGCATCGGTGTAAACTTTGATTTTATGATAAAATTCATTTTATTTAGTTATCAATTGAATTTTTTTATATATCTTATTCATGTATTTAATCGAATTAAGATAAGTTTGTAAATATCACCAACGTAGTTTTGGTCCAAATTTGACAATTTTTACAATTATATATATGTCAAAAGTAGAAAATATTTCAAGATTTTATAAGATAAGAAAACATTACATAAGCAATAATTTCATTTTTATTCTAATCTGATAGATACTCAAGTTTCCCCAATAAGATCTATGCTATAATGTCTTACATTTCATTGATCATGATTTGAAGTATTTCTTTTGCCACTGCATTTGCTTAGCGTTTGAATTATCACACCAATTTTGATGTACACCACATTCGTATTCAGCTACTTTCATTTTGAATCACGATTTGAGATTAAATTATAGTGAAATATGTAAGATTATTTCTTTTAATAAATGAGTATTTATATTTGTTTTGCTATGAAATATAGGAGCCTAAGCAATACAAATTAATTTAAGGGAAATTTATCAAACTAAACACAAGGAACTCTATCTTATTTATTGAATAATGGTATGCATTTATTTATGATGAAGAAAAAAGTACCCAATTTTATTACCTCATGAAGGGGAAATAATTATATTTTTATTTACATCACTTGTTGTAGGTCACAAGATTCTTTGAAGGACTTGAAAATTCTAAACATAGTTTTATTTTGTCTTAAAATTTTCATCTCCTTTCTTTATTTCTTGGAGCATGTTTGAAGCTGAATGTCTCACCTTTCATGTACATCTTTGCACATGTCAATACTAAGAATGGCTTTAGGAGATCACTGAGTTTTTATGGGGCTTGTTTTGTCACTATTGCTCGCTCACGCGACATTTTTCCTATCGGTCGTCTTCATGGCCACATTTGAAAGGAGCTGGGGCGCGTTTGAACATGGCTAAAATAGTAAGGGAGGCATCGGAACGCAGACAATTATGGCCAAATCTGATGGGGAGGGACGCTTTATTGGCAATATGGATGATGATGCCGACCCACAACCAGTTTTGAAAGTCTCTTCAGCAACAAGGCCAAACGAGAAAAATGACCAATATGTAATATCACTGCACGCCACTTAAACGAAAATGAATCTTTTAGTAGCTGCGCATGCTAGTGACACATTTTCCGATCATCGCCTCTTTGGTGGCGAGACGTCAAGTTGTTGCTGCGGATGCATTTGCCCAAAGCAATTTCAGTCCTAATAATTTTGAAGGATCGAAACACAAGCCCGATGGAGGAACGACTTGCCAGCGGTGCAGTCGTCCGTTTTGCCGGCCTACAAGGGAAATCCCAGTGGCCTCCTGCGTTGCGTCCCGGCATTCATCATAGTTCCCCATCCGTCGGAATGAGACCGCACACGAATGATGCGCATTGCGGAGATGACCACCATGCCAGTGAAGTCCTCGATGGGGGTAGCTAACTGGAAAAAGAATCGTACGGGGGGCGCTAACGTTTCCGAACTCGATGGAGGTTGTTAGAACAGGATTTGAGGACGCGAAGTTGGTGTCCGAGAACACCGAGTAACTCCCCCCATTGGAGTTTTCGTGAGAGAAACTACACAGAACGAAAAGATAGAGTGCTGAGAGCCGCCATGTGCTGTCCGCCGAATAAAACACAATAAACAGTTTGGGACATTCTTCAGCAGCGACTCGACGCGCAAATATTTTATCCTAGTTCTCCGGTCACAAACCTTATTTGCAATCGGTAGTCGGGATCGCCGACCACTACATCATCCTTTTTCACCAATGACGTAAATATCCCTCATTTTTCGCCGATCTAATAGATGCGATCATTCCTGTAAGGATAATGTTTCAAGGATACTCCTAGGTCTCTAATATAAAACGGAAACATTCCATAGACAAACCGAAGCCCAATCTATGTCTACTTAAAAAAATCATAAAAGTGAAGACTTGGGTCATTGTATTGATTTTTAATCATGATCAATTATAATAAAAAGAACACAGGCTATCTCCATTTCATTCCATGAACCTATTCATATTTTGAACCTTTTTTGAATTTAATTATTTAGTCTAAAATTGTAAAAAATAATTTTCTAAATATTTTCAACCTTAGACATAAAATTAATTTCAAAACTTAATGCTTTTTTATATAATTTCAAGTAACAAAGTGATAATATTATGAAAATTAAAACAATGAATAATTTTTTGGATGTTTGAACCCAATATATATTGAAAGCAAACTTTTATTTGTCACAGATAAACTGAATTAAATTAAAGTTCAATACTTTTATTTTAAAAAACACTATAGGGATAACTGATCTTGAATATTTTCCCAAGGATTAGGTGTTCGTTAATATTGGTGTATAAAGTAAACATTTCGGGTATAAAGTTTGTATGAATCATACAAGTTATGTCATTAAGTAACATTCATGCACATGTAAATACTTTAACAATAGTGTTTTATGTGAAAAATATATTTTCGTTTTCAAAACAAAATACATATCTTAAATACATTATATATATGCTAAAATTTTCCATATATAAAGTTATTATTTATTCATTAAACCTGAATAAAAATATATAATATTTCTATAATATGTTGCAAAAAGTTCTAGAATTATGTTTTCAGTATGAAATCCCCTCACCAAATCCCTTTACATATAAAATAATTTATTTAGGAACAGAAATATTGAATAAATAGTAAAATATTTTTTAATGTTATACTCTAATTTTTTCCACCTACATTAGTGATGATATGATTTTTTATATTTTATCATGACATCTCAAAATTCAACATGAATTTAAGTTTCTGTATGACATATTTTAGTGTGCAAAAATTCATTATTTCAAACGTATAAGAAATTTTTCATGCCTTCATTTAGTGAAACGGTATTTATATGATAGTTTATTGAAATATTTGATGAAAAAATGTCATTTTAGAAAAGCTTCATGTTTTAATTTTATTTCATTTTGAAAAAATTCTACGTTCTATTTTTTACCATTATTTTCACATTTTTCTTAACTTAATGCATAATTCTTTTATTCCAAAAAAACTTTTCAATCAAAGATTGAATATAAATATTTACCCGCTTTATATTTAAATATAGGTGAAAATTTTCGATTTTGATATAATATTGTACGTGGAAATTACTTTTTTAGTGATGTATGGCTTCCGTGATTTCCATTAATTCATTATCATATATTGTCTCTTCATAAAGGTATATCAGATAATTTTGTGAATTCGGAAGTCTCTGATTTGTTTTCCTCTGATACGTGTTTGACACAAAACCTGGTCATGTACCGAGCCCATGTTGTGACAACAGGCAGAAATTGGGGGCAATGAGGGATAAAAAAGAGGAGGTTACCGATATCGGTTCAACTATCGGCTGTTGAGGATGATCTGCCTTGTTTAATCTTGCTGATTTTTTTCCCCAAGGTTCCACGTCGTGCGCATGTGCGCAAGCTGTGCCACGCGTGGTTTTGTCATTTTGTTCTCCATCTTGTCGGCAACCGTATGTCAGGACTTCTCCTATGTAAAAACCCGATGGGGTGGATAGATAGATAGATAGATTATTATGTTTATCGTCGTTACCCCTCCACGGGGAATGGACGGTGGCACAGAGCCACATGTGACAGTGAGAGTCGAGGGGGACATCCACACACGACAACCATGAAGAGGGGCATGCATGTGCCCACTATCAAGTGTAAAGAAGCACACAAGGGTAAAAGTAGATGAAGATGAAGACCTAGCGAGATTCTGAGGGGGGGAGGGACAGTACACACGAGGGCAATAAGAGCGACATGCCAATGGCGGCCAAAGAGGCCTAGTAACGGCATATCACAAATGCCGAGCTCAGCTACGCGGCGGCCAGAAGGCTGCTACATGCTGCGAGCTCGCTCCATGCGAAACCACCATATTAGCGGCTGTCATCCTGGGCTGCAGATGCTGAGGATGTGGCGTTGGCGCGGGGGAGGGGGAGCACGGGGTCGATGCGGGTAACCCAGTGTCTGCTGTAGGTTGGGGCTGCTGTGGTAGCTGTAGTAAACCTGGAGCATACCTGCCACACAAGACACCAAGCAGGCCTGGTCCGCGAAAGAGAGGAAGTCCCTTAGCGAGAAGCACCGCAGATCAGTAGGAAAGAGAAAGGGAAACCGGCCCCGCACCTCATAAAACACTGGACAGTCCCGCACAAAGTGCAACGCTGGATGAGGAAACTAGGTGGCCAGACAAGCAGAGCAGGGGCGCGATGCTAGAGGGAGGTAGAGCTCATAGGGGAGGCTGGATGTACGAAGCTGCAAGAGGGCACGCGCGTGGAAGGAGGGTATGGGAAGAGAAAGGTAGGGAGGTAGGCCAGGGGAGCGAGGCACCACAGTGTGGTAAAATAGGAGAGCCTTGGGGATATCAGTGGTGCGGGTAGTGCTGACGATTGGTTGCACGAGGGGGTTGGCGGTGGACAGTGTGGAAGCTGGGCTCTCAGTGCCTGGAGGGTCAGGGGTTGCAGGTGGGGGATGGGGGGAGGAAGGGTGGGGGGAGTGGGAGTGAGGGGAGGATCCAGACAGACCAGGGGAGAGGAGGATCGAGCGTAGTTTGGAGCGGGTGAAGACGCGGGACAATTCAGACCAAGAGTCTGAGGCAGGTGAGGCGCACAGAGCATGGGCAGCACGTAGGAGTGTGGTATGCCATGGTGATCGATTTTCTACATGCCCGCAGTAGGCAACATTGGCAAGACGCTCCACCGGTAGCGCTTCTAAATACGTCGCGTATCTAGGGCCATAGACAAAGGGCAAGAACTGGAATGGGAGGGTGTTTGACTCAAGATGTATCAGATGGCGTGGTGTCGATCTTGCAATTGTCGTGGCCGAGACACACCATAGGATTCCATCGAGATGTAGTTTGTGGGCGTCCAGTAGGCCACGAGGGGGGTCTCATGTGAAAAAGGAGCGGCGTACTAGCGCGAGGGTGGGTGGGCCCCATATCGCAATGCCATACATTAGGCGGGAGACACAGAGGGCACAGACAAGAGTGAGGCGGAGGGACACAGTGTGTATAGAGGATGAAGTGCATTTTCGTCGGACGGCCCCAAGCACCTGTTGTGCCTTGGTGATTAGTGGCTTTGTGTCAATTATGTGCCTAGAGATAGGAGAGAAGCGTAGGCCAAGGTAGGTGTATTCAATAGAGAGGGGAAGGGGGGCTGAGCGTAATGTAGGAAGGCAAATGCTTGGACGTGACACGTTGCGGGATGGACGGAAGACCTGGACAGCGCATTTGCTTGGCTGGATTGTATGGCCAAGGGCACTGAGCGAGTAGAATGCCTCGTTCACTGCACGTTGAAGGCCATCAACAGACTCAAAGGACAACATCGTCGGCCTGTAGGAGGAGGGGAATGGGTGTGCCAAGAAGGGTGGGAGCATCTGTGTCGATGCAAGAGATGGCACGTGCTAGGGGGTCAATGTGGTAGTTGAAGAGTATAGGACTGCATGGGTCACCCTGCAGAAGGCCGTGGCGAACAGGAAAGGGATCGGAGTGGCCGGCAGGGGTGTGGACGCGAGCGCTGGCTGATGAGTAAAGTTTTTCCACAGCATGGACTTCATTGGTGGTGAGACCAAGAGCGGCAAGTTGGGCGAAAAGGAGGTCATGGCTGACGGAGTCATAGGCCTTGCAAAGGTCTAGGAAAGCAGCGTAGAGGGGGCGCTTTGTACGGCGGGCCGAGAGAACAAGGGTGTACAGAGTGAAGGCATGGTCTAGAGAGTTGTGTTTAGGGAGGAAAGCGTTTTGGGTAGGATGAAGACATTGGGTAGGGGGTGCGCGTGACAACAACAGTGAAAGGAGGTAGGTGGAGTAGAGTTTGGTTAAGGTTGGTTGCACAGTAAGAAGGCGATAATTGTCGGGATCCGAGCGGTCCCCACGCTTATGGATGGGGTGGATCAGTCCTTCCGTGCAGTGAGGTGGAAGGGAGTCAGTGGAGAGGTATAGCTTCAGAAGCGTACAGAGGAGGGGGACAAGCTCGCGTGGGAGGAGGTGCTCAAGCCTTAGGCCATGGGTGTCCTGGGTTCTACACCTACGCATTCGATCCAGTGTCTCTTCTACGGTTTGACTCACGACTGGTCGTTGGGTGAAGTCAGCGGCAGGTAGCGATGGCTGTGGATAGGGAGGAGGTTCAGTTGCAGGCTGGAGGGTTGGTCGTGCAAACAGTGCTGTAGCGTAGGAGGTCCATTGTGCGGGTGGGATAGAGGCTGGTGGTGAGCGCGCGGTAGAGAAGGAGCGTCAAAATTCTCGTGGGTTACTGGTAAAGAGGTGGACTTTACGGGTTGAGGAGCCTGCATGATACTCAACTTTGGCAGCTTTGCAAGTCCGGCGATAGGCGAGCATGAGGCGAGCAGTGTGGAGGGAGTGGGTTAGAAGTAGGTCGATTCGACCAACTTCTAACTCCCTCCATCGAGTTCACAAACGTTAGCACCCCCCGTAAGATTGTTTTCCCCGTTAGCTACCCCCATTGAGGACTTCGCTGCCACCATGCCGATGCACGAATGGATATCCATGATGTCATTTGTAAAAGGTACTCAAACAGTAGAAATAGAAAACTAATTCGTCCGTCATTTGGCGAAATAGAACCTAACTATCCATCGACCGTAGCTACCGCAACGCCAGTAACATGGAAGACGGTCGAAAATGCATGGTGGCGACGCATATCATGATAGATAGATAGATAGATTATTATGTTTATCGTTGTTACCCCTCCACGGGGAATGGACGGTGGCACAGAGCCACATGTGACAGTGAGAGTCAGGGGGGACATCCACACACGACAACCATGGAGAGGGGCATGCATGTGCCCACTATCATGCGCTTCAATCGCATGACATGAAGCGTCCCCCGCTAGTATCACAAACCCCTTTGTTGAAGGGTTTGTGATACCAGCGTGCGGGAGGTTTATTTAGAGTTCGAGACTCCCCATGCGCTGAAAGGGAACCTAGTAGACCCCGCTACCACAAAGCCCAACAAGACACCGCACAAAACTAAAACCCTAAAACCGCAAATGGAATTCGCGGTGCGGTTTGCTTGTGGTTTGTTCATCAAAAGGACAGTTTTGATTGTATGAAAATGTCGAAAGCAAAATAAGGGCAATTTCGCTCGATCATGAGGGAGCGATGACCCCTTTGTTTTTAAACGCAAACCCCCCATTTGATTGAGGGTTTGTGTTTGGCGCGGGCAAAGCCCGCGCCAAACATACAAAACCTTAAATCGAACGAGGGGGTGTCAAATGAAACAGAACAACTGGGTCATTGTTCCCTCGCGATTCTTGCATGGGAGCAATTTTCTTCTTGCTCGCTCATCGACGCATGCCGAGAGATAGCATGATTTCCGAATGGGCTTTTGACTTCTGTTTTTTTCCGGTGCTGGATATATGAGAGTAACACTTAACGTTATATCTTTATTTGTATCTACATTTATATCTATATCTATATCTATATCTATATCTATATCTATATCTATATCTATATCTATATCTATATATATCTCTATATCAATATCTATATCTATATCTATATCTATATCTATATCTATATCTATATCTAAATCTAAATCTAAACCTAAATCTATATCTATATCTATATCTATATCTATATCTATATCTATATCTATATCGATATATATATCTATATCTATATCTATATCTATATCTTTATCTATATCTATATCTATATCTATATCTA
>SZWC01003323.1:50569-62777 GCA_023375785.1 Penium margaritaceum | reverse complement strand
ATATCTATATCTATATCTATATCTATATCTATATCTATATATATCTATATCTATATCTATATCTATATCTATATCTATATCTATATCTATGTATTTATCTATATCTATATTTGTATCTACATCTGTATCTATATCTATATCTATATCTGTATCTATATCTAGATTTAAGCCCATAACTAGATATATGTTTATATCTACATGTATGATTATTATTTTTTATTTTAATTAATATTTTGGAAGTTTATTTTAAAAATTCTTAATTTGTTTTTTGTTCATGAAACGTTTTCTCTTGATTACATAATCATGAAGGTGAGATTGTTATTTTATTGACTTTCATCACCTCAGTTTTCGTTGGTTCCAAAGTTAATACTTGTAATTCAATTTATTCCTTCTTAAATTTGAAATTCCTTTTTTCTTATGAATTTTCTATCTTCGTGTTTGAGATTCATGAAGGTGTATCCATTTTCCTATTCTCCCGAATCCATCTTTCTTCATATTCTCCATTTTGAAAATTGTCATATGTTGTCCCTTTGTTCCTTCATTTTCGATTTTTTTACGTAGTGACTTCGGAAATGTTTGGAGAATACTGTGCTAGACGCGTTTGTATGGCCTTTCAAAGGATTGATGCACGGATGTGCAGGCTGCTTTGCCATTTTTGTTTAGATGCGAACATCTTTTTGCGACATAATTGGATCGATAATATCTGTTCTAATCAGTTGAACTTTCTTTTACATTTTTGGAGTATCATGTCATGCTTGCATTCCTAATGATTTCCCTTGTGAAGGCGTCATTTACTTGCGCGGGCCCTTAGGCTCTAGTGCTGGAAGGCGTATTTAGCGTTTGATTTGTTGGTTCGCGTGTATGCACACATGTTCCGGTTTGCGCGCGTGGATTATGTCTTGACTGTTTCGGCAATACTTCGCGAAGTCATACGAGCTGAAGCAATTGACCTATCCATTCCTGGCTCCTTTATCAATGGAACTGCTGAAAGGAATAACGCGCCTCGCATATGTTGTTCCTGCATCTGCTTTTAGGTAATCGAGCGTTCGAGAAGTTGGGTTAATCGACATGAAATTTGCCGCGCCAGGAAACTCCCGACTATTCTCATCGAAGAAGGAAAAATCGAACATTTCGGACAGCCTAACTGAGTGCCCGAATGTGTACATTTTACCTGTATGAACAACTCGATGCCTTATGTTCGATCTTCAGCCATCTGGACAGCTACTGAACTTGAATCACAAGGATCGACGGAAAGCTTTTCTCGGATCTAGCACACTTCGTTGAGACTAGTTTTCATTTTCCGTTTTATTCATGCTCTGAATAAGGCTGACGTTTCGGTTCGCAGTTCGGACGCCCGTTATTCGATCGTCTCGAATTTGGATCGTATTTCAGACAGACGTACGGAAGCTGTGTCCCAAGTACGGTCTCAATTTGAGACGATTGAGGCACAGGGGTCCGCCTTGCGATCCCAACCATCGGCGTTATTCAATGCACGGATATAACGAACAAGTAAAACTTGTTTCTATGTACTGTTTACAATCTGACCGATATTGTCCGCCGATCCTCGTGGCTCAATTTCAGCAGCTATCAGGATCCATGAAGTTTGAACGCAGGGCATCGAGTCGTTCATACACGGGTGTCCACATTCGTACACTCAATTAAACAGTCCGAATTTTTCGATTTTTTCTTATACGATGAGGTTATTGGGGAGTTTCCAGCCGTGGCCATCGTGCGGGCTGCGACGAGCCCGGCAACGGGAGCGACGCTACGTGTCTTAGGCCCGATTCCGTGGTCGAGCACAAGAATCGTTCGATTGAGCCGTTTCATCGATGAAATAATCATTCGTATATCGCGGCGAAGAAGAGAGGAGGGATTGATCTCAATCTTTCCTTGTCTGGGTGCGGGAATTTCGTCACAATCTCGTATCAACGCGCAAAAGACTGGCCCATTGATGTATGATGCAACTTCGTGACTCCCGAACTCGGCTATGATCTCGGCCGCCAAGTGTTCTGTCTTGGAGCGGAGTTAGGATCTTTCTAGAAATCAATCGTGGGATGATTGGTCTCTTGGGTTGTCCGCGAGATTATTGACTTTACGGTCGCCGAGCGTGAAGACCGTCTGCGCAATTTTTCTTTCGACATATGGTCGTAGATGGGCGTAAGAAACGCAAGTCGGTAGGATGAAGAAAACCAAATTTCAATGAACGGATCCCTTTTTCGAGCTCTAGGTTAGGGGTTTCGTTTGAGCGAGGTGGTGCCACTAGCCTTAGACAACTGCGGCCACTGGCAAAGGCGTTTCCCTTGACCTGATTAGTGTGGATGATATTTGGGTCAATAACTTCGTTAGGTAAGAGTGCGAAGCTTTATTGTCTTAGGTGATTCGACTCGCAAATTATTATCAATACTGGTTCCTGACAAAACTTATTTGCAGTAAGTAGCGCCGGTCTCCGCGGGGTCGCTCCGATTTTTTTAACCGACCAATTTGAAATCGTTCTTCTGGCCTCGAAATTAGACAGAAGATCTTTCCTAGTCCGAACATGTTATACCGGAGAATTATATGTCTAAATCATGCGACAAAAACTTTTTGCAGACACCATACCTCAATCTAGGTCTATCAAATAAGAAATTTTGCCTCATCAGAAAGAAACGAATCACGCATGAACTTCAGTGACAAATAAAAAATTAAACAAATTATAAAAAGAAAAATATTTTGCATTTCATTATATTTCTAGGGGAAGTTTAAATGATTTGTAGCTAGAATGATAGTGTATAAAGAATCAAATAAAAGCACAAAAAATTTTTTTCACTCTTCTTCTACGAATAAAAAGTATTGCAAAAGTCATGAATTTAAAATTCACTTAAAATAAATTTGTTGCACGTTCATTAAAGTCACGAAATAATGAAATGGTGAATTAATTAACAAAATTCTATCTTTTCATGTTTTAAAGAGTAATATCTCTCTTTTAAGTTTGTTTTCAACATGGAGGCAGTTCAAAGACGTTTTTCATGTTTATAAAGACATGAAAAGAAAGAAATAATGCAGAACATTATCTTAAGGATAGAATTCTTAAGATGTTTCATAAAAATACCGGATGATTGATGAAATTTAAATATTCTAGAAATATTTATATGTATTTAATTCCTTCTCAAAAAAAATTCAACCCGTGTGAAAAATTTTGTAAGGAAGGTTTAAAAATTTTAATATCCCCAAATATGTGGTGGAATTTAAATTTACGTTGTTAAGACCAAATGTAATGTTCGTCATGAAAAAATCCAATATTCGAACATCATATTGTGAAAGGCTTCTGAAAGTAATTAATTGTAAGTTTTTATATCATTAATTAATTTCAAAACCCTCTTCAAAAAAGATGTTTTAGTATGAATATTTCCATGAATGACATTGTGTAGGGTCTTAAAAGCTCGAAATAGAATTAAATTACATGTTTGTGGATATTAAAATTCTTAAACCATCCTCATAATAGTTTTCAGCTGGGTTTAAAATCTCCTCAAAGGAATTAAATATGAAATAAAATTGACAAATCTTTTCAATTTCATCATTTTTACACAATTCATAACCATAGCACTGTTATTTTTATGAGACATCACAAACATTCTATCATTAATATAAATGTTTGCATTATTTCTTCCTTCTGATGTTTTTTTCAACATGAAGAAAAGCTTTGAAATTCCTCCATATTGAAAACAAATTTGAGACAGAAAGTTTACTTTTTACAACATGAACAAATAGAATTGTGTACATTAAATTACTATTTCATAATTATTAAATCTGGTGAAGGCGCAAATTTTTAATATTAAGTGGCATGTCGTGTCATGTTCATTAAACTCATATTTATTATTAGATATTCAATAAAAATTTCGTTTTATTTTTATTTGATTTTTCATACATTATCGTTCAAGCTACAAAATCATTGAAACTTCTAATAGACTCATAATGAAATGAAAAATATTATTCTTTTTTTTTGTATTTATCACTTAAGTTGAGGCGTGATTGGTTCTTTTTCTGATGAGGCAAAATTTCTTATTATATAGACCTAGATTGAGGTATGGTGTCTTTGCAAAAAGGTTTTGTTGCATGATTCTGACATATAGTTCTTCACTAGAACATATTTGGACTAAGAAAAATCTTCTGTGCAAGTTCGCGGCCAGAAGGTTGATTTCAAATTGGCCGGTGAAAAAGATTGGAGCGGCCCCGCGGAGACTGGGGCTACTGACTGCAAATAAGTTTTGTGAAGAACTAATATTGTAAATAAGTTGCGAGTCGAATCACCTAAGACAATAAAGTTTTGCACTCGTCACTAACGAAGCAATTGTCCCATGATATTTTCGTCATTTGTAATAATGCTTCAAAGTACACAGACATCAAAATTATACATTGCAAAGATATTTGTAACACCTACAACAAATTTAGGTACTACAAAATGAAATGTATGTGAGCAATCACAGAACGGACTTTTAAGGTACCCAGAAAATTTACGGCCTAAGAAGAGCTTTCTAGAGGTCTGGAAAAAGGCGAAAAATAAAAGAAAGAACAAGAATGAACAATGATGAATCATTATTCAAAATATCGTGAGAAATGTCAAAATCATCAATGAAGCAAAACGTCAAAACACATGAAATTTAACTATTAAAATATAGCAAAATTCTAAAAAATTATTAACGTATCTAAATAAATTAAATCGTTGTTTCAAAGACATTTTTGCGAATTTAACTACCTAAAATGTAAGCACATTCAATTATATCATGTTAAAATTAGAATATTGAAAACAAAAATGAAACCAAAGGTATGAAAAATCATTAAATTCAAAACATTTGGTCTGAAAAGTCACTATTTATCTGCATCGTACTTAATTTATTTCTTATAATTCAATTTTAAGTAGATGAATATATTTATTATGAATGAGATGAGAAACAAAATATGTACATTTGGGGATAGAACCGGCATCAATAATATCATGAAAACTTCGAATAGTTTCATAGTTCTTTCAAACATTCTAAGCAAAACATGTTCAGCTAACCGATCATGTTTTAAACCGTTGTCTCTTTAATGATATAAAGAAGATAATCATTTTTAAAAATTTAGAGCACATAGAAACACATAAATCAAGATACAAAACCAAGGTCATTTAAGTAAGATTTAACATAATGAATTATAATAAATGTTTTCAAGTTTCAAGTTTCATAGAATTTCTCAATGATAGAAATAATTCCTAGAGGGAAATCAATGCCAATAAGGTTATACATTGTTCCTTTCAACTAAGTAAATGTTACAAGAAATTTCAATACCATGAATTTATCTACAAATATATTTTTTGCGTCAATGTTTACACGGTCTAGTATAAGTTATAATCTTTTACCTTTCAAGGATGTCAACATGTGTTTTACATGGCCAGAAGATTTGGTGGGAGTGAGGTTGGTTGGAGGGTGTTTAGAGAAATATCGATGGCAAGGGTGAGCAATTACATTCTAGGATAGAAATGGTCAAAATGAGAGGGGATGGAACTATTACAAATTGTTGAGTTTTATTTCTTGTGTAAGGACATCCTCGTACAACAACATAAAATTTATTACATCTCAAGTGAAACACCTTTCAAAGCAATCCTTTATCTTAAGAGTAGATTCGAAAGGGCAAGAGGGCAAGTATTGGCTGACAAAAAAAAGGGACTTATGAAATAATTGTAGATGTGATTTATGATATAATGAAGAACATGTTTTTGTGAACTAATATGATTCATCATACATAAAAAATTGGCCTATTGTAACAAAGTGGCAACACAAGTTTTTGCCTAACGCCTATGGCCTAACATGTAGTGCCAATTGTATTTACAAAGGCATCCATGTAGTACGAATAGGTGTTTAAGGGTATGAAGCAACAAATAGTGTCCACTTTAACACAAGAGCATACGGAACAAGCTCCACGATGAGCATGACAAGTGACCCAAAAATTCTAACACAAAATAATGCTGTTATCTCCACCCCTTGATTAGTTGCAATTACAAACAACAACAGGCCATGAAAAAATGACACATTAACATTCCATGAGGATCACTAGCGAAGGTTACAAACACCAACCACGGTTAATACAATGATGGAAAAATCATTTTTTTTTTCATACCATCCACGAAGGTTGTACTCCTTTTTCAAATGCAACTAACACAAAAATCAAACCAAATTTGGAAAACCATGGAACAATAGAATTGGTACTAAGGACTCCCTCGCAAGGAATACAAAGAGTAATGGCAATGAGAAGGCCCTTCTTGCAAGGGGACCAAGAAGTGTCTGGGACAAATGCATGTCTGGCAAGGGATAAGAAGGAAGATTTCGCTGAAGGGGCATCTGAAGGGGCACCTACAAATCGACTAAGGATGCTCAAAGGAACATCATATATGCATCCATACACAAGACCTTGTTGGAAAGCAAACCATTTATGAATATCCATAACTTTAAACCTGAGCCAACATCTAGAAAGTGATAACAATAGTCCAAAACGGAGTAGTTTGAAGGATTCAAACCACGAGCATTTATTTCATAAGGGTATATAGTTCTAATGGGACATAGATAATACATTTGGGGAAACAAAGACCATGTACAAGAGGATCATTGAGAAGAACAATCAATTATGTACTTTAAGCTTTCATCCAAGGTGGAAAATACCATGAAAGGATTACAATAATTAATCAAAATATTGGAGATATTTTCTAGAACATTAGAGAAAGTGACAAGGAGAACATGCATGAAAGAGGTAATGAATGTTGATTATCCTAAAAATTAGAGATGAAAAAGAACATGCCTTTGAGAACATCAAGCAACCTAAAAACAAACCAAGTGAAGTATCAAAAGATATCTTAAGGTAAAAAATGCGCCAAGAAGGGATGTAGGCTAACAAAAATAGAAACGGTTATCACAGATACAAAGAAAATTTTAATGATTGAAAAAATGAGGATAGATGGTGGCATTAGGGGAAAAGCGGTCTATCATGTGATGAAAAATGGAAGAAGCTGTAGTTCCCTTATGTCTCTTTGGCGCACATGTACGGTCTTTGGGAGCACTACGACCTTGCTCCCACCCTCCCTCTCATACAGCTGGACCGTGCGTTTCTCCCATTCCACCTTTTGTTCTTTGCCGCTCCCACTGCTGCTCTCGGCCAGCTTGATTACTATGCCCCACTCTCCTTGGTGCTTTTTGGCCCGCTCTCCTTGATGGTCTTTTAGTGTTCCAAACTACATCCTAGCCTACTGCCCCTCTTACTGAGCCCATTCTTCTTGAAGCTCTCCCTAGCATCCTCCCAACCCCAGTCGCCCATGCTCTCATTGTTAGGGCTCTTGTCGGTGGTGGTAGTGGTCGCCTACCCATCTATTGGAACAATGAAATTTAGGAAGATCGGGGGAAGGGGATAGGCGTCATCGCCGTGACGCCAATCCCCTTCCCCCAGTGCCTGCCATCTTCCCCGACTGGAAAATATTATGGCCGATGATCTCTTCTGCTCTTGTTCACTCAAAATGGTTGTCAATGGCAATGCAGGAGCATAATTCGGTGATAGGGAGCCATTTCCCTCAACAAAGGTTCTTACCATGCCAAAGGGCAAGCTTGGAAGAGTTGTAGGAATGTCTCAAATGTCTGCATTTGTACTAGCTTAGTGGCCTAGTCCTGAAGAATCTCTCATTGCATCCGTGGAACACTCTGCTGCTGTTGCGGATTAATCTACTGCCGCCCTAGCCTTTTCAACTGGCAATCTGTCAAGTGTTGTAGCCGTGTCGGTTGCCGTTGCAGAGACATTTGCTACCAATCCAGCTTCTTCAGCTGACATTGTTTAGAATGTTGTTGATGTGTTGGCTGCTGCTGCGGAGAAATCTGCTGCCGCTCCAGCTTTGTGAGATGGTTGTGCGTAGAGTGCTACAACCGTGTCTGTTGTCATTGTGGACAAATCTACTGCCGCTTCAGCTTTTTTAGCAAGTATTGTGTACAGTGTTACAACCATTTCTGCTGTTGTTGCGGATAAATCTATTGCCGCTCCAACTTTGTCAGCTGGTAGTGCGTAGAGTGTTGCAACCGTGTCTATTGCCGTTGCGGACAAATATACTGCCACTTCAGCTTTCTGAGCCGGTATTATGTAGAGTGTTGCAACCGTGTCCGCTGTTTTTGCGGATAACTTTGTTGCCATCCCAGCTTTGTCAGCTGGCAGTGTGTAGATTTTTGTAGCCATGTCCACTACCGTAGCAGACAAATATGTCCCTTCTCCAGCATTGTCAGCTGGTAGTGTGTAGAGTGTTGCAGCCATGTCCGCTGCCATTGTGGACAAATCTGCTGCTGCCCTAGCTTCGTCAGCTGGTATTGTGTAGAGTGTTACAACCATGTCCGCTGTTGTTTTGGAAAAATCTGTTGCCGTCTCAGCTTTGTCAGCTGGAAATGTGTAGTGTTATAGCTATGTCCGCTGCCGTTACGGACACATTTGCTACTCTCCCAGCTTTGTCAGCGGGTAATGTGTGGAGTTTTGTAGCCGTGTCTACCAACATTGCGGAAACATTCGTTGTCGCCCCAACATTTTCAGCCGGAAATGTGTAGAGTGTTGCACCCGTGTCCACTGTCGTTGCAGACACATCTATGGCTGCCCCATCTTTGTTAGCTGGTAGTTTGAAGAGTGTTGCATGAGCGTTCGCTGCAATTGCGGACACATCTGTTGCTGCTCTAGCGTCATCAGCTGGTAATGTCTAGATTGTTGTAGCTGTGTCTGTTGCCGTTGTAGAAATCTTTTTTGTTGCTCCAGCTTCTTAAGTTGGAAATGTGTAGAGTGTTGCAACCATATCCACTATCGTTGTGTAAAAATCAGCTGCTGCCTCAGCTTTGTCAGCTGGTAATGCGTAGAGTTTTGTAGCCATGTTTGTCGCCGTTGTGGAGACATCTGCTGCTGATCCAGCTTTATTAGCTGGTTTGATGTCGACAGCTGTAGCAGTTTTCGTTGCCTCTGTGGACAATCCAACTCCTTTTCCATCTTCATCAGCTGGTAATATGTAAAATGTTATGCCTCTCTCTGATCTGGCGGCGTGCGCTTCCCTCTTCTGACCGTCTCTCTCTCCGCTCGTTGCCACTACTACGATGGTGTTCAAGCTTTCACCTTCCCTCGCTTGCGCTATCATGTTAAAGAATCAAATATTTATTGCTCCTTTGTTAGAAAGCCTAGAATAGTCCTGCTCTTTCCTTATGTTATAGCCTAACCTGTGTGTTAGCTTCACACAAGACGCAGATCTATGTTTTTTGCTTGTTTCCTGGGCTATAATCCACAATGTAGGCGAGCGAGTTTGTGAGCTCTGTGTGGTTTGCCACGGTTGGTGGAAAACCACGCAAGAAGTGTTGTGCGACCCGATAGAGGTTAGATGCACTCGCTTGCTGTCTTCATTCTTTTCAGAAGAAACATTTCAGTATCCTCTTGATCTTCGTTCTGTGCATAACTCTTGCCTCAATCCCCTTGTCTCATGACTCTTGAGAGCTCTCCCCCTCACAACTCTCAAGAGCCTTCCCCTCTCACACAAGAAAGAGCCTGTTTCAACACTGTGGAAAGCTCCTGGCACCCCCCCTCACAGTCACCAAAAGCCACCCGGCTCTCAGTGGAGACCAAGTGTCAACCCGACACTTATCTCCCCCGCCTCCCCTCAGCCCTTCATCTTTTCGTAGCCTCCTCTTCTTGTAGAAGAGACGCCATGAATGTTTGCACGGGTAAGGATTTTGGTCAGGGGTCCTTACCTCATAAGATTCACAATATAAGTTTATGGAAGCTTAAATCTCCAAGATAATGATTAACAACTTATCACATAGAAAATAATTTTGAACACTAATATCATGTGTCTAGTTTTGTCTATTTTTTGTGTGAATAATTTGTCAACAAGATAACATTCCTCAATTTCCTGTACCATTTCTTGTTTCATAAGTGGATATTTCAAGGATTGTATACCAAAAATGCAAATTGGCACTTCTTAATGACAATTTTTCTTCTACTCATGTTTTTTGGCAACAAACGTAAGGGATTTCATTCATTATTGTTACTGATCAGGTTTGAAATTATGACTGTTAAAGTATCAAACATTTCTAGCGCACCTAGATTAGTCCTGACCTTTTGGGGTGTGTTCTAGCCTACTTTTGTACTCGCTCCTCATGCGACATAGGCCGGAACGATAGTTGCACTTGTTGTTCGCCCACTCGCAGTTTGCCCTAGCGTGCTTTACTTTTCCTATATGGCTCGCCACGCTGGGTGGCAAACTACTTGAGCTGAGCCACGTGATCCGATAGGGGTCTGCATGGATCGCTCTCCAAGCTCATTCTTGTCAAACAAGCATCTAATTTTTGCCTCGATCCGCGATTCTTGTCTAATTCCTTCGCCTCGATCCTCCTCACAGCTCCCGAGAGCTTCCCCCCAAATAGCTCTAAAGAGCTCCGTCCCCCTCTCACAGCCGAGAGACGAAGTTGGCTCCGCGGCTAGCTGTCGGCATCTCTCCTCACAGGAACCGAGAGCCACCCAGCTCTCGGTTGTTGCCAACTCCCGCCACCCCTCTCCTCCACTCTCCTCCGACCTCACCCTCCTCTTGCCCTATTCAACATGGCATCAAGCTGTTGAATGGGCCTGTGGACTATGCTGCTCCCCCTTTCACTTCCACTGTCCGCTCCCGCTCCTGTCGTCTGTGGTGGGCGTCGTCGTCGGTCGTCGCCGATACCCTCCCCTCCATTGCTGTCACCTCCGCCGCTGCCGTCTGGCCTGTCGCTAGTGTCGCAGGTGCTGTCGTCGTCGTTTCCCTCCTCGGTCGACTGGCCACTTCTCTCCTTTCCCCCGCCAAGTCTGCCCCTTTCGGGGCTCCCTTGTCGTTTCACCCCCCCTCCCTCTCCTTCTCTTTCCCTGCTTGCTCTCTCTCGTTCCTTCTTCGTCCTGATTTTTTCTTCGTTCTTTCTTATCTTCTTTTCTCTTCTCTTTTGCGCTTACAGATTCCTTTTTTTTGTGTAGGTTCGTTCTCTCTGGCTCTGGCCTTGTTTCTCCGTGTCCATTCCCTGCTCCTGCCCTCGCCTCCCGTGCCTCGGCTCTCCTACCCGGCCTCTGGAGCTCCTCTCCTTGGCTCTCCGCCCTTGGCCTTACGCCTTAGATCTTAGTCTCTCGGCCTTAGGTCTTAGGATTAAGCGTACTAGCCTGCTCAACTCTCTAGAATCTCTAGACTCTTGACTCTTTCCTGTGGCCCCTAGACTCTGGACTCTAGGCCGCTGGCCCCTCCTGCTATGTGCGGCCTCTGGCCAACCCCACCCCCCTCGCTGTCCTTTCCATTTCTTGCTTGGCTTGTTGAGCCCGAGGCCGTCTGCCCCTTAGCGGCCTTTCGGCCTTTGCGGCCTCTTGGCTCCCGCCTCTCTGCCGTTCCAAGACCCCTCCCCCGCTGGGTATCGTCCCCACTTTTCCATTTTTTTCACTTTGCCTTTTCTCCATTCTCTCGCTCTTCTCTCTCTTCTCCTTCTGCTACTCTCCTTCTCTATGTCTCTCTATCTCTCTGTCTATCAGTCTCTCACTATCTCAGTCTCTTAGTCACTTAGTCTCTCAGTCTCCCTGTCTCTCTGTCTCTCAATCTCTCTGTCTCTTTGTCTCTCTGTCTCTCAGTCTCTCAGTCTCTCAGTCCCTCAGTCTCTCAGTCTTCATCTCTCTGTCTCTCTTTGTCTCAGTCTCTTAGTCACTCAGTCTCTTAGTCTCTCTGTCTCTCTGTCTCTCTGTCACTCTGTCTCTCTGTATCGCTGTCTCTCTGTCTCACTCTCTGTCTCCCTGTCTCTCAGTCTTTGTCTCCAGTCTCTTTGTCTCTCTGTCTCTCTATCTCTCTGTCTCTCAGTCTCTCAGTCTCTCTTTCTCTCTGTCTCTCAGTCTCTTTGTCTCTCCGTATCTCCGTCTCTCTGTCTCTTTGTCTCTCTGTCTCTCTATCTCTCTGTCTCTGTGTCTCTCTGTCTCCCTGTCTCTGTGTGTCTCTGTCTCTCTGTCTCTCTGTTTCTCTGTCTTTCTGTCTCTCTGTCTCTCTGTCTCTCTCTCTCTCTGTCTCTCTGTCTCTCTGTTTCTCTCTATCTCTCTCTGTGTTGCTCTCTCTCTCTCTCTATCTCTCTCTCTCTCTCCCTCTCTCTCTCTCTCTCCCCCCCCTCTCTCTCTCTCTCTCTCCCTCCCTCCCTCCCTCCCTCCCTCCCTC
>SZWC01003323.1:18024-45840 GCA_023375785.1 Penium margaritaceum | reverse complement strand
CTCTCTCCTCTCCCCCTCCTCCCTCCCTCCCCCATCCCCCTCCTCCCTCTCTGCTCTTCCTTCCTCACCATTCTCTTGCTCTTTCTTCTCTCCTCCCTCCCTTCCTCCCCCTCTTCCTCCATCTCTCCGTTCCTCCGCCTCCGACCTTGTCCTCACCCTCTCATACTCCTCTCTCTCTCTCTTTTCCTCTCTCTCTCTCTCTCTCTATATATATATATATATATATCCCGCATTGGCTCCCTTACTGTCCCTTCCTTCTGCCCCTCCACCTCCATCGTTACCGTCACTGCTCCATCGGCTCCATTGGCTCTGGCGTAGTGTCTGGCCCTGGACCGTCGCACCGCTGGACTCTTCACTCGCTCTTAGCCCTTCTTACTTGTCGCCCTCCGCTGCACTGTAGTGCTGCTCCACCTCCCTCCTCTCGGCTGTCCCCTCCGGCCTCCGGGCACCTTCCCCTCCTCGCTTTGGTCCCCGTCGTGTCACTCAGTGTGCAGCGCCCTCGGTCATTCGCCACTGCCGCCCCTCCCCCTCTCCTCCCCCGCGCTCCTTCCGGCTCCATCTCTGCCCCAGCCCTCCTCGCTCCTTCTCCCACCTTCCCCTTTCCCCCCTCTCTCCCTCCTCTTCCCCCAACTCCTCTCCTTCCCTTCCCCTCTGTTACCCTTCCCCCTCTCTCTTCCTTTCCCTCTTTACTTTCCTCTCTCTCTCCCTCCTTTCCTATCCATCCATGGGGTCTCCCCTCCTTCCCTCTTCCCTTTCCCCTCCCTCCTGACCCTTCTCCATCCTCTCTCCATTCATTCCTTCATCCCTCCATCTCTGCTTCATCCCTCTTCCTCTTCTCTCCCTCTTTCTTTCTCTCCCCCTCTTCCCTTCTCCCCCTTCCCCTCTATTCCCCTCCCTCTCTCTCCCTCTCTCTCTCCGCCTCTCTCTCTCTCTCTCTCTTTATCTCTTTCTCTCCTGTTGTCTCTCCCTCACCTCTTTTCGCATCCTCCTCTTCTTTATGTCTCTCTCTCTCTCCTCTCCTTACCCTTGCTTCTTCATGCTCCCCCACCCCCCTCTCCTCTCCCTCCTCTCTTGTGATTTTTCCAGCTCTCTCACCTCTCGTCCTCTTTCCATTTCCCTCACTATTTTTTCTCCCTTCGCTCTCCTTCTCGTCTCCTTCTGGTGCCTCTATTCCTCTCCCCTTGCATTTCCGTTGTTGTCTCTCCTCTCTCCTACTGTTGCTGCCCCCACCTTGCCTCTTTCTCGTCTGTGCTTGGCCACGTCTCTCTGTCATCCCATGTTTTGTCTTCCGGTTCACTCTGTCTGTCCTTTGTTTCATGCGTCTTGTTGGCCGGTTGGCGGCCTCGGCCTCTTCCACGTCTTTTCTTCTCTCATCTTTGTTTCCCCTTACCCCTTATGAATACCCTTAAATACACACTCCACAACATGGTTCTTCCTTCGTCTCCTCTCACAGCTCGGTCTTGCTATAGCCTTCTGTTCCTCGCGACCATTGCTCCGTCCGTTACCTCGTCTAGCGCCATGGCTGAGCTTGGTCTTGCCGGTGCCCTGGAAACTGCGTCTACTGCCAGGGCTGCTCTGGCAGAGGCACCATTTTTTTATGCCTCCTCTCGTGCCCCCAGTCCCCCCGCCTCTGATGGCTCTAGTCTTGCCGACGAGTCCGCCATTCTCTCCCCTCGGTCTGCAGTAGTTGCGGCTGTCACTTCCACTCTCGCCGCTCTTTATGCTCCTCCCCTTCTGCCCCCTCCCCCACAGCCCGCTCCTCCTCGCGATCCCCACTCCCTTCTCTCGAATCCGATGAACATGCAACGCGTGGCTCGAGGGCCAACTTTGGAGAGATGTGCATGCGCTCTGTCAGTTTTGTTGAGTAGGACGTAGGCTCTGGAACCCCATATGCGGAGTTTGGAGACATCGGGCTTGTATCCCAGCCATAGTTTGGCTGACGTGACATCGGGTAGGTGCTTGGCTGGGTAGTAGTTGTGCACCCTGGTGGCATAACGAAGGGCATAAGTCCAGAAGGTTTTCGGTGCTCCAGCATGCACGAGTAGAGTACGTGTAAGAGCAACTAGGACTCTGTTTCTTCTTTCTGCCACTCCATTCTGCTCTGGTGCTTCTGGAACACTCATTTCATGCCTAATGCCCCATTCTGCCAGGAACTCTCGAAGTTCATGAGAAAGAAATTCACCACCCCTGTCTGTCTAGAGGTTGAGTTAATCGACCCAAAAACGTGCACTCGTAGATCAGTGCACATTTTTGGACCGAGAGTCCAACTTCGGGGGGCGAAATCGGACTTCGCCCGGCTCTGCGACGTCGCAGGCAGAGCTTTGCCAACAAAGTCGTCAAACAGTCACAAATCCCTTGAGCGAGGTGTTTGTGACTGTTCGAGGGGGGTATGCGGGTAGGTTTGGATGGGGGGTCCGAGACTCCCCCTGCGATGGAAGGGAATTTTCTGGGCCCCGCTACCGCGGGGCCCAGCAGATGCCCGCACAAAAATAAAACCCAAAACCCCCCAATGTAATTCGGGGATGGGTTTGTTCGACGTTTGGGCTTCAAACGAGGGGTTGAACGCGGATTTGCGTGGTGGGAAAAAATGAAAACGGCGTTTTCGCTCGATCGTAGTCTAGCGACAACCTCTTTTTTTTGCGTCAGACATGCAAACCCCCTCGTATGATGTAGGGTTTTGTGTTTTGCGCGGGCTCCGCCGCGCAAAACACAGAAAACCCTAAATCGTACGAGGGGGTTTGCATGTCTGATGCAAAAAAAAGAGGTCGTCGCTCAATCGCGACCTCGCAATCGAGCGTCGACCACCGTTCTGACATCAGCAAAGTCGATGTCAGAACGATCGGACTTCACCCTCGATTTCGGCAAAAAAGGGGTCGTCGCTGAGATCGAGGGCGAAGTCGGAAAGAAACTTCCGATGCGGCTTTTTTGGCCGATGCACTTGAACTCGAGTGCATGAATTTAAGTCGATTAACCCTGAATGTCTGTCCAGATCTTACCAATGGTCCGGTTAAGGCGGCTCATTTGGTACATAGACCATTTGATAAAGGCGGGTTTGGCATCGGCTTTGGACTTGAGTGGAATTGTTGCGCCAAATCGAGAGTGATCTTCCACAATGGTGAGGAAGTACTCATATCCTTGGAGAGAGGTGGGACGAATGGGTCCCACGAGGTCCATGCGAAGGATGTCAAGAGGTTTTGCAGCTCGTGCAGCTCGAGGAGGATGTGGAGAAGCTTTCAGTTTGCCAAGGCTACAGGCAGTACAAGGATGTCCTACAAGTTGGGTTACTGGAGAGAGGGCTGGTAGCCCTTTTACCATGTTCTTGGCCTGGAGGCGTATGAGGGAATTAAAATTGGGATGGCCCAGGTGGTGATGGTGTAGGAGGAGAGGATGAGAGAGGCTTCGACAATCACAAGTGGGGGTTGAATGTCTGCTTCAACGGCAAAGATGGAAGTTGTTCGGGGAATTTGTAGTCTGTAAAGGTTGTTGCAGACGGTGAAGGTGGCGAGTGGTTTGTTGTCAGCTATAGTTAGTCGAGCTTCTGATCCGGAGGCGGAGAAGAAGATGTTTACGCCTTCTTTCTGGAGCTGATGGACTGAAAAGAGTTTGTGGCGAAGGTCTGGGGTGTGATACCCGCAGATTTGACCACTCGGAGCTGCTGGGGATGTCAGAGTTGCGGAGTAGCGGCACAGTGATGTCATACCCTCGATAGCACAAGTGATGGTTACTGGTGTTGTCAATGGTGTCATGATGTCAGCGTCTTTGAGTGCATGGATGGCACATCCACAATCAAGGACTTGCTCTATGTAGAGAGAATCGTAAGTTGTGAGAAGTGTTAGCAATGGCGGTTCCCCATCTTGAACGAAAACTTGGGCAACATCGAAGAAGGAGGGCACAGTCACAAAGTCGGGGGTAGCTGCATTTTCATTTTCTGTCAAAGGACGCAGAGGGAGGAGCCGAACACATACGGTCGCGACTGCAAAGATGAGTACTGGAATCATGGTGGCAGGTTTCCAGGGCTGGGAACCTACTGCTCTGATACCATGTCAGAATTTTGAGCGTTGGTGATGATGACAGCCGATGGAATTTACGGTTGGTATGTGGCCGAACACAAGTGTTTCAGTTGGATCAGCACTCAGAAGTCACAGATCTGAGCGATGCAAGGTAAACCGGTGGAGTTGCTGCAAGCGGAAGCGAGGATGGTGGAAGAATGATAGATTGATAGGTAATAGCAGAAGCAAAAAGGAAACTGATCTAAGCTGCCTAATGGAGGGTTGTACCCCTTGCAAGTACCCCTGCGAGTTGGAACTGATGGTCCGTAGCAGATTGGCAACGTGTGGTGAATGCTTTGCCAAAGAGCGGTTTGTCATGTTTCTCCGAGACTTCAGGTCGTGGTCTATTGGTCGGTGCACGGATCTCGCTTGTATGTGTCCCTTGAGATTCGTGCGGTCCTTTCATTTCTGTGTCCTCGGATATGTGCCGTTCTTCTTGCTGGTTTCTCTTATTTAGTTCCGACAGGTCCTTCATACGATACGCCAAGGAGAGGAGAAAGCGAAGACGGCAAAGTGATGAGTTGGTCATCGACGTACACCAGAATGAAGGTGGGCACCACAAGTGTGCCGCCCATGAACAAGGAAGGATCGGAATGGCTGGGGCGGAAGCCCGCACGGACAAGGGTGGAGGTGAGCTCCTCATTCCAGTACCAAGGGGACTGGTGGAGACCGTATAATGCACGACAAAGGCGGCACACCTTTGTGGAGCCATCAGTAAAACTGGGGGGCTGAACTATGTAAAGCTCTTCATCGAGGTGGCCATGGAGAAAGGCATTGTTGACGTCCATATGGTGAAGCTCCCACTGGAAGGAAGCGGCCACACAGATGACAATGCGACTCATCGTGAAACAACCAACCGGTGCGTAGGTGTCACCAAAGTCAACACCAGGGATCTGGGAGTACCCCCCGGGCTGCAAGGCGAGCCTTATAGCGATCGAGCGCACCGGTGGTGGTGAACTTCCGATGGAGGACCCACTTGGCCTTGATCGGTGTGCGACTAGGGGGGAGCTTCGCGAGCTCCAAGACACTGTGGTTCGAGAGCATAGCTCACTCGGACCAACAATCCAGACAAGGGAGGAGGGACTAGGGTCAGGGGATGCGAGCGATGGCGGAAGGGACGCCGGTGACCCAGTTCAAACAAGGCCATTGGTGGAGTAGACAGTGGCAGAGGTGGGAGGGGGAGGGGTACGGTCCGCATGAAATGCGCTATATGTCAACCGCTCAAAGAAGCGAGCATGACAGGACTCGGCGATACAATGCGTGACCGGATCCCAAAACCGATGCACACGGGAGCGAGGAGCAACGCTGAGGGTGACATAGAGGCAACCGGGCGGGTCGAGCTTGCCGGATCGCAAGGGAGGGATAAGAAAGACAATGGCCATAGTGCCCCCCAGAATGGCCTGGTTGAGGACTGCGCGGTGACCATAGAACATCTTGAACGTCGTGGTGTCGAGGGGCAAGAGGTCCATGCGGAATCAGGTTCCACACCCAAGTGCGGTAGCGTACGGCCTCATACCAGAAACACCGATCACGGTCAAGAAAACCAGCCTTAGCCATCATGGTGTGCATGCCCTCAATAAGGGAATGGTTCCAGCCTTCTGCAACCCCATTTTCCTGAGAATAGGGTGCGGAAAGCTCATGGATGATGCCCTCACGATAGAAAAAGGTCGCGTTGTCACCGAAGAACTCACCACCACAATCTGACGGAAAGTGGAGAAGCTGGTGACGACTCTGACGCTCAGCAGATGCGTACCATAACTGAATGTTCGCCACAACATCGCTTTTTGTGCAGAGGAAGAAGACCCACATGAAGCGGGAGTAGTCGTCAATCAGGCTAAGGACGTACGTGGCATACTCATCAAGAGAATCATCCTGAAGAGGGCCAAAGATGCTAGCATGGACAAGCTCGAGGGGTCCAGAAGCGCAGGACGGGGAGGATGGAAAAAGGAGACGATGCATCTTATTGATAGCACAAAAGGTGTAATCAGCAGCACACGGGGAATGGAACGACGGGTCGGACAACCCATCGACCTGGCGTGTGCAAAGGACAGAGGTGACGGCGGAAGCTGGGAAATGACAAAGGCACCGATGAAGGAGATGCAATTGCGTAGAGCGGGAGAGTGCGACAAGCGCGATCGCGTCAGCTGCGGGGGCCGAGACTGAGTGGGTACCAAGTACCTGATAGAGGACCTTACCAGGGGTTATGCGATTGCGAAGGACAACATGCCTACTTGCACGATCAGTGATAGAAACGAGACCAAGCACATAAGTGGTGGAGAAACCATATATGTCCAGCGCGGGGACAAAAAGGAGAGAGAAGTCAAGGGCTGGGACGTAAAGGACAAAGGACAAGGAGAGATCACCAGCGGGGGACGAAAAACAGACGGTGCCAACATCGAGAACAGGCAGGGTGTACATTCATTGGTGAAGACAGCCATGATGATGGAGACAGGACTGAACGATGTGAAGAGCTCACGGACAGGGCACATGTGATCTGCGGCAGCCCCATCGTCGACCCAAGACGGGGAGATGACACGCTCGGTGCCACAAAGAAGACAGCAAGCAGTCATGCACGGAGGCAAGCCAGTTAACAAAGGAGGAGATGGGGAAGGAGGAGGAGATAGCAGAGGAGAGGCAAGTGTGGCGAAGCAATTAAACAAGAGAGACATACCGGCAGGCGGTGGCCCGCCAAGGACACCCTCCGCAAGGACGCGGCTCAGGGCGACGATGGCATCGTCAGTGAGAGGAGGAGCAGCAGCGGCAAGGGGTGCGGGGCCGGCAGGTGGGACAAGAGGAATGGCACGTAGTGCAGGGCCGACAGGCGTGGGGAGAGGAGCGGGCCTAGGAGGTGGCGCTAGAGGAGCACCAAGCGAACGGCCACGGAGAAGCGCGCGCTGGCAAGCGATCCACTCACGTAGGTCGGGGACGGGGGGCAGGGAACAGGCATCATGGCGATGACCCATAGCGTCGCAGTTCCAACAGATGGGCGGGCGTCCACCACCGCCACCCACGAGAGCGCGGACGGCGATAGCATGGGCAGCAGGGGGCATAGGATGCCAGGGAGAGCGTTTGAAAGGAAAGGCTCGACAAGAGCGGGAGCGGGCTGGGATGAAATCTGGAACACACAAAGACCATCAAGGAGAGTGGGCCAAATAGCACCAGGCATCTGATAGGCGTACTGCAGGGTTAGGGCGAGGGGGAAGGAGGTAAGAGCGCCAGAGAAAGTAGGACCTAGGATGGCCATGACGGAGGTCACAAATGCATGATCCGTGAGGAAGGCACCTGCCGTGAGAAGCTCGCTCTGAAGGAGCTCAGCACAACCCAAGTTGGCGCCAAGGGACTCGTCGGGACAATGCTGAAGAGCGCGAAGGTCGGCAAGAAGGGAGGTGGTAGAGCGAAAAGAGTTGGAGGAATATAGCGTAAGAAGGGAGACCCAGGCCTCGGAAGGGCGAGCAAGGAGAGCGGGGTTGGGTGTAAAGCGATCGAGCTGGCAGAGGGCGACGGTGGGGGCAGCAGAGTAGAGAAGGTGAAAGGCGAGGGGCACACGGTCAGGACGTGTGATAGGGAGGGTAGGAGCTGGGCTGTAGTGCTCCCAAAGATCGTGCATGTATACCAACCGTGTGGCTAGGAGCGGGGGTGAGAGGCATCTGTGAGGCGGGCGAGCAAAGGCCAAGGCTAACAAGCTGAGCGACGGCAAGTGTCATGGCGTTGAAGCGAGCCTCGGTGCGGGCAAGGATAGCATGAGGGTCACCAGCAACAGCTCCTCCAGCAGCCGCAGCTCCTGTAGCAGGGGCGGTACCGCCGGCAGCAACCGCACCGCCGGCAGCAACCGCACCTCCGGCGGCAGCGGCACCGCCGGCAACACCAGCACCACCAACGGCAGCACCGGCGGCAGCAACACCAGCTGCCGCACCACCGGCTGCAATAGCACCACCAGTGAGACCAGCACGGAGAGCGCCACCACCGACACCAGCCGCAGCACCACCACTAGCAACGCCCAATGCACCGACGGCACCAGTAACGACACCGTCGGCAACGGCAACGATCCCCGGAGGGGCACCACCACCACTGTGGCACAACCATGGCACCCAAAGCGATGGCACCACCCACTCTCGCAGATCCGAGGATGACGCCTGCATGGGGAGGGGGGGCTGTAGGACCACCAAAGGGAGGCGGGACACGTGTGTGGTCAAGAACTGGATGGGCCGCAAGAACTCTTCTGGCTACCTGTTCTACGAGCCTGAACTCAAATGAGAGACCTGCAGCACTGATGTCCATTTTGATGAAATCACTCCCTTCTTCCAGCAACAACCACCCATTTCAACTACTCCCCTTACCTGGACACTGTTTCCAGACCTACCTACAGCGTTCCCACTCCAATCATCTCTCCTCCACCCATCGTTGCAGCGTCGCCAACAACTCCTCCATCGGCATCAACCTCACCAGGACTCTCCCCTGCACACACTCCAGTACAACCACGACCAACCTCACTGCCACCTATGAATCCCGACCCAGACTACGAAACCATTTCAAAGCATCTACCTACACTCGGCCATCCACTTCCCTCAGCACTAGCCCTTCCTTCAGTAGCAGTAGATACTGCAGTAGTACTAGGAGTAGAGCCAGCACTCCGGCAATCTGACATAATTAAAGTAGCAGCCTCGACTGCCACGTTCACTGACATAGATGGAGATCTTAACATTCAGGAAGATCGCCATGTCAAGCTTCTCCGAACTACCTTCCTTCCCTCATGGATCGCAGCCGGAGAGTGTCTCAATTCTCTCCATCGACCGACTCCTCCCTTGAACCCTCGTCGCTGACGCTATCCCGGCATTCCTCTTCTCAGAACTGCCATCGCCACTGCACATATTGCCACCCTCAGCACATATACTGAAGCCGTGACCGGACCCCAAGAAGAACAATGGCACGCTGCCATTGCCAAAGAACTGGCCTCATTCGAGGCCACCTCCACCTACACAGACGTTCCTCGTCCACCACAAACCAATGTGGTTGCAGGAAAATGGGTGTTCAAGTCAAGACTCACCTGGGGAAAACAACTGAATTCAAGGCTCGCTATGCGGTGAAAGGGTTCTCTCAGAGGCACGATGTGGACGTCTTTGACACCTTCTTTCCAACAGCCAAACTAACAATTCTGAGAGCCCTGTTGCATATTGCAGCCACTAAAGACATGGAACTGCATGCCATCGATGTGTCCACGACCTTTCTTCAAGGAGATCTGCACAAAACTATCTACCTGGCGTGCCATGAAGGCTACACCCCAGACCAGCCCAACACCTTCTGGAAGCTGCATCGTCCAGTTTATGGCCTCAAACAATCTCCTCAAGAATGGCAAGCCAAACTCCGAGCAACCCTCCTCGACCTGGGGTTCACAGTCTGCATTGCAGACCCCAATCTATTCCTTCGCTCGAGGCCAGCTGAAGAAACCTACATTCAGGACTATGTAGATGATCTGGCTCTCGCGTCCAGCAATCCCACTGCCCTCCAGGAGTTGAAGCAAGCACTTTTGAATCACTTCACCATGAAGGACCTGGGAGAACTAACACACTATTTAGGGATCAACATCAAGCGCGATCGGGAGAAGCGACTCATCACTCTGTCCCAAGAAACCTACATTGCATCACTGCTAAAGCACTTCGGACTTGAGAACAGCAATGGGGCACCAACTCCTATGACAGTGGACCACAAGCTCACATCACCAGCCTACACAGTCTCATCTCCCTCTCCAAAACCCTATCCAAAGCTGGTAGGATCTCTGATGTATGCAATGGTCTGCACGTCCCGACCTTATTTTCCCTCTCAGTGTGCTACCACGGTATGTGGGAGATGGAAATCACAGATCTCTGCACTGGAAAGCAGCAAAACGAGTGCTACGGTACCTCGGAGAAACTTTGTCCTGCTACCTCGAGCTTGGAGGAACACAACCAATTGTACTAGAAGGATACAGCGACTCCTCCTAGGCTGATGACCAAGAGACTCCGAGGTCTTCCCAAGGTTATGGCTTCCACCTCGGGTCAAGACTAATTAGCTGGCGATCCACACTATTATCCGTCTCACTCTCATCTTGTGAAGAAGAACAACATGCAGGTACCATGGCTACCCAAGAAATCCTTTGGTTGAATTACCTGCTGTAGGATCTTGGATATCCGCAACCACTTCAAGTCCTTTGGTGTGACAATCAAAGCACCATTGCTCTCACTGAAAACCCAGTCTATCATGGGCGCACCAAGCACATTTAGCTGCGCTACTTCTTCATTTGTGAAAAGGTACAGGCAAAGGACCTTGTAAGTCAGCATGTGGGCTCAAAGGCCAACAGGGCTGACATTTTCACCAAAGCCCTAGACCAAGCACAACATGCAACCCTGGTATATCTTCTAAGTCTCAGAACCAGAGACACCTGAAGCACCTGTGCTGGTTTCCCTTCACGAGGGGTTTTAAAACTAAATAAGAGAAACCAGCAAGAAGACTGGCACATATCTGAGAACACAGAAATAAAAGGACCGCACGAATCTCAACGGACACATACAAGCGAGATCCGTGCGCCGACCAATAGACCACGACCTGAAGTCTCGTAGAAACACGACAAACCGCGCTTTGGCGAAGCAGTCACCACACATTGCCAATCTTCTACAAACCAGCAGTTCCAACTCACAGGGGTAATAGCGAGGGGTAGAACCCTGCATTAGGTGGCTTAGATCAGTTTTCTTTTTGCTTCCGCTATTACCTATCACTCTATCATTCTTCCACCGTCCTCGCTTCCGCTTGCAGCAACTCCACCAGTTTACCTCGCACTGCTCAGATCTATGACTTGTGACTGTTGATCCAACTGAAACACTTGTGTCGTCAATCTCGCCGACCGGTTCCCCTCTATCTTCAACCTGTCATGACCTCTCCCCGTTGCCTCTTCCCCCATGCCACCAGGCACCCAGCTCGCCCTCCAAGTCGCTCACAACACCGCGTCTGGTGAGCCCGAGTCTGTTGTCACCTTTCAGTCCATCATTACGGCTCTCACGTACCTGGCCGATACCACCCGTATGGACATCGCCTATGCGGTGAATGTTCTTGTTCAGTACACTCGGGAGCCCCGCACCGCACACCTCCGTGCGGCTGCTTTTTTCTTATGCTATGTCATTGGCTCTCCCAGGACTGGCCCCACCTTTCCGGCTATGTCAGGCACGCCGCTTCTTGAAGGCTATGCTGACGACAATTACGCCTGCAACGCGGATGCTCAGAATCAAAGTGGCTTCGTCTTCCCTCTCAGTGCCGCCACTGTCTCCTGGCACAACAGCAAGCAGGACTGTGTGGCACGTAGTACAGGAGAGGCTGAGTACATTGCCTTGGGTAGTTCCGCCGCCGAGGCTATGTGGCTCTGCCGCCTCCTTGGCAAGTTCCGTCTCCCCATGCCGCCTGTGCTTCTGTACATTCACAGTGAGAGTGGTCTAGGAATCACCAGGAACGCCGATGCGCTGCATCGCCGCACGAAGCACATCAAAGACGAGAACCACTTCGTGCGCGATGCCATGGTCGCTAGCGACGTCTGTCTACGGTTCATCTCTGTTGATTTTCTGCTCGTCCACTTCCTCACTGAGGCCCTTCACCAGCCTGCCTTCACCTCTAGCATTGCCACAGTTGGTCTTCATGCCCTTCTCCCAGCTGACTGACCCTCTTCCCTCCCCTATCCTTCCCCTCTCCCATGTCACTTGCCAGGGCTGTTTAGTCATCTTCTCGATGACTGTGCCTCTGTTGCATTCGCCTATCCTCTCTCTATTTGCTCCGTGCAGGTTGTCTCCACTGGTCTCCCTCGTCACCGGTGCTCCCCGCATCTTTGGCTCCTGTCCATGCCTCCGTATCACCCCCCCCGTCTGTTCCGTGCACTCTGCTCCTCTTGTGTTCTGTGTCTCTGGTTGGTGGGTGTTCAGGTCCTTGACTCCTTGGCCGTGTCGGGGGTGCCTGTAACCTGGCGGATTGCCTTAGTCGGTTGGGCACTGGGGGCGCTGTTTGCGCTTTTGGTGGGGTGCTTCTGGCCGGGGCGTTTCTGGATGTGTGCTTCTGGAGCAGTGCCTCCTGTGGGTGGCTCCTGGTTGGGGTGCTCCCGGATGGTTGCTCCTGACCGGTGCTGCTGGTGGGGTGCTTCTGGCGGCATACCTCTCGTGCACCGCCTTAAGTTGGGTATTCCTGACAGTATGCTCGTGTGGAGCCCTTCTAGATACATCAGGCGGTTTGCACCTGTGCGGGCGCTTCTGAGTGGTGCCTCCAGCTTGGTGCCTTTGGTAGCATGCGAGCCGTTTTCGCCGTATGCCTGACAGCGTATGCGTGTCTCCTCGCTATGTCTTTCTGTTTGTGTGGCTTGTGCTGTGGTGTTCGAGCATTCTACTTGTGCCGCCTACCTTTGCTTGCGCTATTGTGTTAAAGTATCAAACATTGCTAGCGCACCTAGATTAGTCCTGCCCTTCTAGGGTGTGTTCTAGCCAACTTTTGTACTCGCTCCTCATGCGACGTAGGCTGGAACGCTAGTTACGCTCGATGTTTGCCCGCTCGTAGTTTGCCCTAGCATGCTTTACTCTTCGTATATGGTTCACCACGCTGGGTGGCAAACCACTGGAGCTGAGACACGCGATCCGATAGGGGTCCGCGCGGCTCGCTCTCCATGCTCATTCTTTTCCAACAAAAGATTTATCTCTCGTCTCAATCCTTGATTCTTGTCTAAGTCTGTCACTTCGATCCTCCTCACAACTCTGAAAAGCTTCCCCCCCTCACAGCTCTCGAGAGCTCCCTCCCCCTCTCACAGCCGAGATCCAAAGTTGGCCCCGCGGCTAACTGTTGGCATCTCTCCTCACAAGAACCGAGAGCCACCCGGCTCTCGGTTGTTGCCAACTCCCGCCACCCCTTCCTCAACTCTCCCCATACCTCACCCTCCTCCTGCCCTATTCAACAATGACGTGAAATTCCACATTTTAACGTGAAGATAATTTCAACATTGTTAAAACCATGCATTAAAAATCTTCAATTGTAAGATTGAAAATGTATTACAAATTTTAAAAACGTCCGTCCCCTTCACGCAATTATCTTCAGAATGTACCTGAACGTTTCTTCAAAAACATCAATCTCTATGTTGTTTACCGAACTTTTGTAATTTGTTAGAGCTACTAGATTTCCGTAAGGCTTGTTATCCTCTTAGGCCCTTGAGAAACAAGAATTGGAAGGGATACTTAAAAATAATTGAATTTTTGTACAAAAATGTTCATATGACTCTGATAGATTGTGTAATAAATAAAAAGTGGAAGTTTGAAAACTTCCACTTTGAAAAATGAAGTTCTAAATTATTTGAGGTGACTGTAAGAAATTGGTCAAGATAAAATTTAATCCTTCAACAGATTTTATAAAAGCATAAACAAATGAGTTACATTACAATGTAACATTTGATTTATGATTTTTTTATGGGAAGGATGGAACTAAAATATTATTAAAATATTTTGAAAAACCATCAACCAGATGAACTTCAACATATTGTGACATGAACCATTTTTACTATTCCACAGGACAAGTTCTTCATTATTTTTAGCTTTTTATGTCTGGTATTGCCATGCTAGTGTAGATGGGCCTTCTTCATATGAAGTGGAGTAGTAGGAAAGAAATCAACATAATTTTGAGGCAAAAAGGAAAAAGAATAACTCAGAGTGTTAAGAATTGGTGTAGCGTCAATTAAAAAAAAATAATGTCCTTATGTAGTCTTACATATGAAGAGTAATAATGTTAGGGAATGGGTTACAGTAATTTTGCCAATCTTTGGATGTACCCACTTAATGAGTTAAAGTTTCAGTTGGTATTGTAATAATCATTTTTGACGATACAGAAAAGAGGGCCCTAGGAGGTTGAATAATCCCTTGCAGTTAAACCTTAGCATGATTATCTAGATATGGAGAAATCAGTTACAATGAAAACTAGTTACTTGACAAAAGTTTTGATGAAATTCATCCATGAACCGTTCATAGAGAAGCAAAATTAATAAATATTCATTGTTGCATGTTTGTATTTATCCATAAGTCGATCTGGTGTTGAACAAAGAGTCTTCTTGTTATCTTACACAAAATAAAATAAGTGGTTGGGAAACAATCCACCCATTCACGAGTGAATCGTGCCATATTTCTTTTGGATGATTAAATTGAAGGTGAGAGAAGATTTTGATGGTTGGTTTTTTCATCTCAGTTTTCCAATTTATTTTCTATTGTTTTCTTCTACGTGAACCCAGTGCCTTCAATCCACATTCTATGCATTGTACACATTGTGAAATCTCAATCACGTTACATGTACAGCCATGTTTTGTCCATCACCCTTTGAAACATCATACTAGTAGTAGGCTTACAATAGAATATTATTCTGACTGGACTGCATTTATATCTATGAAGTTTCATAAGGATTAAGTTTCTGATACTTACATTTTATTTAACATGTGAATGTTATTTCCACATGCTTACATGTAGTATTAAAATGATAGAATTGGGTATACATATATTTAATAGAGTTACATCAATTCCCATATGTGAAGCTTTCTGGGTAATGTTAAACTTTATAAGAATATACATATATTTATCTATCCCTTTGAATTAATTTTATGTAAAAATATGTACATAGGAATTTCCCTCATGGCAAAATATGGAAAAGCCAATATCATAAATATAAAAATACCCTTTAACACATGAAAACGTCTATAAATCTACAGATATATATTTTCCAAATATATTTTGAGTATTTAACACATGATTATATGGTCCACATTCTATTTTATCCATGTTTTATTCTTCATTAAGTACATCAGAAAAGTTAGAAAGCGTATCTATCCCTTCATATTGGTGCACAATATGTGTACTTCAATACATCTACAAATAGGTTGAGAGAAACATTCTTTGATAAATACAATATGAATATTTTTATTCAAATTATCCTTTATCATCTCAAAATTTCTCTTGAAACCTCTATTCGGTTAGATTTTTTTTAGACACATAAATCAAGAGACGATTTTAAATCATGGTACCATATATTTAAATTTTAGAGTGGAGGAGATTTTTGTGGAAGGGAATTTTTTATTCCTACTTAAGATGATCAAATATTCTATAAATTGACAATTTGAGCTCTCAAATGGAATGTGAAAACCAATGAGTTGTGTCCATCACTTTGGATCTATGGCGTATAGTATCTAAATCATATTTTTTGAATCTAACATGTTTTTAGTAATGTTTGTTTAACATTTCTCCGTTTTCAATTTTGAACACGTGTGAGGGATTGTGAAATCCCTTGTATAATGGCTCAGACATTTTTCCCTTTGTTGAACAGGGCAGGAGGAGGGTGAGGTAGGAGGAGAGTGGAGGAGAGGGGTGGCGGGAGTTGGCAACAACCGAGATCCGGGTGGCTCTCAGTTCTTGTGAGGAGAGATGCCGACTGTTAGCCGCAGGGCCAACTTCGGCTCTCGGCTGTGAGAGGGGGAGGGAGCTCTTGAGAGCTGTGAGGGGGGGAAAGTTCTTGAGAGTTGTGAGGATGATCAAGGCGATGGATTTAGACGAGAATCGAGGATCGAGGAAAAAGATAAAACATTTGTTGCAAAAGAATGAGAATGGATAGCGAGCCACGCGGACCCCTATCGGATCGCGTGGCTCAGCTCCAGTGGTTCGCCACCCAACGTGGCGAACCACACAACATAAGTAAAGTGCACTAGGGCAAACAGCAAGTGGGTGAACAATGAGCGCAACCCAGGGTTCCGACCTACGTCGAATGAGGAGCGATTACAAAAGTAGGCTAGAACACACCCCAGAAGGGCAAGACTAATCTAGGTGCGCTAGCAATGTTTGATACTTTAACACGATAGTGCAAGCGAAGGTAGGCGGCGCAAGCGGAATGCTTGAACACCACAGCACAAGCCACACAAAGAGGAAGACACACCCGAGAGAGATGGGGCGTACGTCGCCAGGCATACGGCAACAACGGCTCGCACGCTACCAAAGAAACCCGGCTCGGGGAACCACCCAGAAGCTCCCGCGCAGGTGCACACTGCCAGAGGCATCCAGAAGGGCTCCATAGAAGCACCCCGTCAGGAATACCCCACTAGAGGTCCTCCACCAGAAGTACGCATTCAGAAGCACCCCTCCGACAGCACTAGTCAGGAGCAACCGTCCGGGAGCACCCCAACCAGGAGACACCCACGAGAAGCACCGCTCTAGAGGCACCCATCCAGAAGCACCCATCCGTAAGCACCCATCTAGAAGCATCCCGCCAGAAGCACTCCACCAGAGGCGTAGATAGCGCCTCCAGCACCCAACCGGCTGAGGCAATCTTCTTGGTGACAAGTGCACATGACACGGCCAAGGAGTCCAGGACCTGCACGCCCACCAACCAGAGACACAGAACACAAGAGGAGCAGAGTGCAAGGGATAGACGGGGGGGATGATACGGAGGCAGGGACAGGAGCCAAGGATGCGAGGAGCGTTGGCAACGAGGGAGACTAGTGGAGACAACCTGCATAGAGCGAATGGAGAGGGGAGAGGCAAATGCAACAGAGGGATAGTCATTGGGAAGATGACTAAACAGCTTTGGAAAGTGACTGGAGACAGGGGTAGGGTAGGAAAGGGAGGAGGATCAGTCATTGGGGGGAAGGCACAAAGACCTACCGCGGCAATGCTAGAGGCAAAGGCGTGTTGGTGAAGGGCCTTAGTGAGGAAGTCGGCCAGCTGAAACTCGGTCGAGATGAACCGTAGACAGACGTTGCCAGTAGCGATGACATCACACATGTAGTGGTGCTCGACGTTGATGTGCTTTGTGCGGAGATGCAGCACACCGACGTTCCTGGCGATAGCCAGATTGCTCTCATTGTCAGTGTACAAAGGCACAAGCAACGTGGGGAGATGGAAGTCGCCAAGGAGGCGGCAGAGCCACACAGCCTCGGCGGCGGTGCTACCCTAGGCCATGTACTCAGCCTCCATCGTGCTACGTGCCACACAGCCCTGCTTGCCATTTCTCCAAGAGATGGCGGTAGCACCGAGAGGGAAGACGAAGCCACTGCAACTCAGAGCATCGGCATCGCGAGCGTAATTTCCGTCACCATAGCCCTCAAGAGGCGGTGCACCCGACAGAGGTGGAAAGGCGAGGCCAGCCCAGGCAGAGCCAATGACATAGCGCAGGACATACGCAGCCGCAGGGAGGTGTGCTGTGCGGGGCTCTTGAGCGTACTGAGCAAGAACTTTCACCGCACAGGCGTTGTCCAGACGGGTGGTGCTGGTCAGGTACATGAGAGCCGCAATGATGGACTGAAAGGTGACGATAGACTCGGGCTCACCTGATGCGTTGTCGTGAGCAACTCGGAGGGCGAGCTGGGTGCATGGTGGCATGGGGGAAGAGGCATCAGGGAGAGGTTTTGACAGGTCGATGATAGAGGAGAAGTGGTCGGCGAGAGTGAGGACATACTGCTCCTGGTGAACAAGGGGCAGCTAGGAAGGCGCTCAAGCTGCATCCCGAGGAACATGGTCGTAAGGCCAAGGTTCTTTATACGGTATGCCAAGGAGAGGAGGCCCTTGGCCTTGACAATTGCAGAGGAGGACGGTGAAGTGATGAGAAGGTCATTAACGTACACTAGAATGAAGGCGGGCACCACGGGCGTGCCGCCGATAAATAGGGAAGGATCGGACTGGCTGGGACAGAAGGCCCCACGGACAAGGGTAGAGGTGAGCTCCTCTTTCCAACATCAAGGTGATTGGCAGAGACCTTATAATGCACGACAAAGGCAGCACATTTTTGTGGAGCCATCAGAAAAACCGGGAGGCTGAACCATGTGATGTTCCCCATCAAGGTGGGCATGGAGAAAGGCGTTGTTGACGTCCATCTAGTGAAGCTCCCTTTGAAAGGAAGCAGCCACACAGATGACGATGCGACTCGTCGTGAAACGACCGACCGGGGCGTAGCTTTTGTCGAAGTCAACACCAGGGATCTGGGAGTACCCCTTGGCTGTAAGGTGAGCCTTATATCGATCAAGCACACTGGTGGCGGTCAACTTCCGACGAAGAACCCACTTGGCCTTGATCGCCGTGGAACAAAGGGGGAGCTCAGCGAGCTCTAGGATGCTGTGGTCTAAGAGCACAGCTAACTCTGCCAGACACGCCGCGCGCCAAGCGGAGACATAAGGACGAGAAAGGGCGTCTGCAAACATTAGAGGGTCAGAGGCACTAGGGGGAGAGGCCGCAGGAGGGGCAGTGGTGGCAGCAAGCACGCGAGCAAAAGTCGCGGGGGCACCTACAAAGCGTTGGTATGTGCAAGCATCCACCATGTGGCAGAACTCAAGGTGAAAGAAATGACAGCCGTGAGCGTAATCCGGGTGAAGGGTGTACGGACGGAGGGGGCGGGATACGGAGTCTGGGGATGGGGAGATGACGGGGTACTAGGCCGAGTCGGAGAGCGGGGCAGATGGGGTGGTCAGCGAAGCAAGGAGAGGGGAAGGGAGAGAGGCCAAAGGAACAGAAAACACGTGGAAGGTCCGGGTGGAGGCAGACATGAGAGGAGTAAGGGCAAAAGAGGGTGGAGGCGGAGGCAAGAGGGGCGGAGGGGGAAGGGGTGCGGGAGAGCTAAGGGGGGATGGTGCGGGAGGTGGAAGTGCAGGTGGGCACATGCGAGGAGAGGGTGGGGTCAGAGGGAGGAAAGGGATGACAAGGCAAGAAAGAGCGCGAGCATTGTAGGAGTGGGTGCGAGAAGAGACAGGGGAAGGGGGAGGGGGAGTGAATAGCACGGGNGCATAGGCGACGGCGGGAGGAGGGGGGGGGACAGCGGGAGGTCGAGCCCACACTACATGGTCGCACATCCAGGAGGACGGGCAGAAAAGACCACGAGGTGCCGGTAGCAGTGCAGAGGTAGGTGGGCAAGGGGAGGAGGGAGGACCAGGGAGAGGCGGAGGTAGAGAAGGGCGTGGTGAGAGGGGGGAAAGGGGTGGGAGGGTCTCACGGGCAAGGGCGCTGGGGAGGGGAGGCAAGAGTCGGGAGTGTGAGGAGGGCGGGGAAGTCGGGGACAGCGGTCGGGCCGGAGGAGGGGTGGGAGGAGGGGGGGAAGTGGGAGACGCACACGGGGAAGGAGGAGGCAGAGCATTGTCCTCCGGGACATCCTCAATGGAGAGGAGGACAGGATCGGAACAACAAGAGGGGATGGGCGCACGAGGGGAACCAAGTGCTTGAGTGGTCATCAAGGCGGGGGGAACATGCGGGGGAAGGGGTGGGAAACTGGGTGGAGAGGGGGGAGAGGGAATTGAAAATGTTAAGAGGGCAGGCAAAGGGGAGACGGGCGACGGGCCGCCATTGCGATGAGTCGGAGGTAGAGGAGGAGGGGAGGGTGCAGAAGACATTCACGGGGGAGGAGCCGAGGCCATAGAGAGAGGCACCTGAGGCATAGGAAGCACGGAGGAAGGGGACTTGGACGGGGGTAGCAGGGCACGACGGCAGAGGTGGGAGGGGGTGGGATGGGTTTTCCTTCAAAAGCTATGGTTTTGTACTTCAAACCCAAATGTTTTACTAATTTATCAGATACGAAACAATGAGAATCACCTCCATCAAGTAACGCCCACACAGTTTATCAACTTTTACAACCCCTCGGTTGCACTCTCAATAGTAATGCAGGCTGGTCATCCTTGTATCCCTTATCAAACCTTTGGATCTCAGGAACCCCCATTCCTGAGATCCAAAGGGAGGGAGACGGATTGGTGCAGGTTTTTCATAGGCAGCAGGAGTTTTGCCGTTCACTCCTGTCCTTAGCCATTTCTCGACTCCTTTTTTTGCCTTTTCTACTACTTCTCCCCCTCCTGGTTTTTCTTGGGGCAGTTTCTTTCGATTAACCCGATCTTTCCAAAAGTTGTGGGAGGTCCATTGATCCCCATTTTGCTCAACGGCGTCGACTTCCATCGGAGTCAAACTTTCCAAATTCTTCAACCAATGTGCATGGCTCTGCTGCGGTTGACATTTTGAGCGCCAACCATAGGATTCGTTGAGATTTGAGTTAAAATGAGCAAATTCAATGCGATCAACGGCTATGATGATTTGCGGAAAATCATTGGTGATGTCGTACATCACGAGTGCGTTGAAAATATCAGGCTTGAGGCCGTTGTTCTAGCAAAAACGGAGTTCATCCTCTGCAAGGTTGCTGCCTGTGATGATTTCACAGAAAAGCAGCATGCATCCTGCCACGCTTGACAGCTGCTTCAATTATTGTAGTTGATTAGGAACCTCTGTTTTCTTCTTCAGCTTTCCGAAGCGAGCAACGAGTGCCTGGGTTAACTTGTGCCAGTTGGAAGAGAGAGTTAATGGTAATGTCCAAGTCAGGTGAGCCCCCTCAAGAGATAGTACGCCTGGTGCGAACCATATGGTAGTAGTTAGACCAAAGACTTTGCCTGTTTGCTGCCGTTGGATGGCCATGAGATCCGCCCACCAACTTAAAGCCGTGATCCGTAAAATAAAGGATGCAAGGTTCAGGTTCTTTTCATCAGAGTGAACCCCAGTAGCGGTGAAGTACACCTTTAAGCTTGTCAGGAAATACCCGACCGTTCATCCTTTGGAATTTGCTGGATTGAATGGCTTAGTAAGCCTCGAACACATTGAGGCCCCACCAATGTGAATTTGATCAGCGAGTACCGCTTCCCTTGCTTTTGAGTCATGGATTTCAGCGGCATGCTTCTATTGTTGCTTGACAAGCGTGCGTTGAAACACTTCCATCTGCGCCAGCCCCTAATGAGTTCCACAATTTTATCACGTGTTGTTGATGGAGTTGCGTTGGTCAAGGTGCAGGTGGGGCCGGCATATCAGGCATGCCAAGCTCCAGATTTCTCGTGCTACAGGAGGTGCCAGCCGTTATTCGATCATCCCACTCGATGTTGCTGAAGGTCCTTCATAGGGTGCCTTCGGCCATCGCCATTTGCCGGTTACTGCTACTTTCACCAGGTGCGCTCACTCTGTACGCCGAATTCATCACAAGGTCTGCAAAATTCTCATCAGTGGAGATGCGCTTGAAGACACGTGCGATTCTTGCGTCAATGTAAAATAATCTCATGTCCCGCTTGGGCCAATGCACTCTGATACCAATTGTTATGCTAGACAGAAGTGAGGTGGTCCACAGTTGAAGTCGATGCGTGTCACTTTTGCAAGAATGAGGATATTTTAGAATATTTGCAAGCCGAAATTTTACTTGTTATAGTAAGTGCCAAAACTCAGAAACATATATATAATGTGTGTGCGAGAGAAAAGAGGCTCAACCAAGCTGTTCGGAGTTTTGGTTGTTTGCATGACGCGAAACCGCGTTTTGATTCGCTCGCTCAAGAAGGTCCTTGTCGGTTTGATAGGGAGCTTTGAGAGTTATTTTATGGTTCACGACACCTGTTGAGGTCAATCGCAGGAGCCATGTCTGTAGCCTCAAAACATCAAGGAATTCCGTGATTAGGTTGTAGTGATTTTAGGAAGTAACCTGAAAATGGTCGGTTAGTGTGCGGACATTTCAAGGTATCCTAGAGGAATTCCCTTGGTGCATGGAAAACGTTGCCGCGCCTAAGTCGCAAAGTAGGACGGGAGCGGCGAAGAAAAAAATAGGCCGCTGCTAGGTTTTGGGCCTTGTGTATGCCACCGGCATAACGATATCTACTTTGATGGTCCTTTCTAATAGGTGACATGAGTCAACAATCAAGCCAAGAGATAGGGGAAATGTGTCAACCCTGTCGATGCAAAAATCAGGGTAGAGAAATAAGCTCATTTTCTTGTAGACAATCCCAAATTAATTAATTGTGGTTGAATATGTTTGGATGGACAGGGCCCACAAAAACATAAAAGCCTACATCCCCAAGTAATAGCTTGATCACGGCTAGGCAAAGGCAATGTATTGTTTTTTCCTGGAGAAACAAGCCCACATTTGTACATACACACCAATTTACAACCAAACGTTTTGTGAATTTGTTTAGTGCATGTTCCCTTTCAAAGCATGCAAATTTGCGCATCCCAAATGTTACATGCACACAAACCCTCTTTGAAAGAGTCTCAAACACGTCAACAGAGGGTGTTTTGATTGTTTGTAAAAAAACATTGTCAACATTTTAATGCTTCATGTCATGCGGCACAAAACATTGCAATTGTTTTTGCATATTCTATGCATTTTTTTTATGGCTAGCGGATACATTGTTGTTACAGTTGCGATTTTGGAAATAGGTTTGATTCTGTACAAAACAAGGGCATCCTAGCTGAATCAAGAATTCTATGGATGTATGGGAAATCTCCTAACAATAAACACAATGCACATATTGTTTGAATATACTCTAAATGAAGAAAAAAATTAATTATAGAAAATGGACCATCCATAAATGGAACAATGGTCACCATTTAATCCTATTGTCGCTTGTGGTTTTTGTGGTGATAGTGATGCACATGCTGCTGGTGCTGGTGCTCCTTGTAGTGGTCGTGGTGATGGTGCTGCTCCTGTTGCTGGTGCACTTCTTGATACGTCTATGGCTGTTGTTGATCTTGCGATAGGAAGAGCACTTAGCTGAGGGCAGTGCCTCACCATCCAAGGGTGGAAAAACACACCAGCAGCCAATATCCGAGCATGATTTGTTAGGATCATGCTCCAGCATCCTACAAATGAGATCTATGGCCTCCATGGAAACACTCTACCAGTGGTTATGCTGAAAATCCAGTAAATTTCTCCATATGGTAGCAAGGATGTCCTTGTGTGACAAGCGAGAGAACGGGAATTTTTTGGAGAGTATGATGTAAAGCGTCACGCCCATGCTCCACACGTCCACTTCCTTGCGGTACTGTCAACCATCCACCAACTCTGGAGCCATGTAGTTGGGGCTCCCTACGCAGGCTGTTCGGCGATCTGCCTCGGGCTGAATCACTATACTCGGACAAAAATCTGCGATCCGAACGGACATCGGTCGGCCAGTTTTCTGCGGATCCTCCACCAGCAGGATGTTTTTGGGGTTGAGGTCACGGTGTACCACCCCCTTTTGCGTGCATGAAGGTGACACCCTCCATAATCTCCCTGAGGACATGTGCGGAGCACGCCTGTCCTAACTGATTGCGTACCATGATGTGGGTGAGGAGGTCGCTGCCTGCACACAACTGGAGGATAAGATGCTCCGCTGTCTGCTCCCAAAACACCTCGTGTAGCTACAGCAGCGAGCTATTGCCAGTGGCGGTGGGGACGGAAGCAACAGTAGTAGCACCACCACCAGTAGTAGCAGTAGGAGCAGCAGCAGCAGCAGCAACAAAAGGAAGAGAGGCTGCATCAGCAATAGTTTCATGAGAGAGCATTTCTGGTGGAAGCTACGCCCTGCTTGCCCAACCTGTGCAGTTGTGTACGGGTCTGTCTCCTTCCTCTATATGTATTACTACTGTTGCGGTGTTTGATGTTGTTGCTGTTTCTGCCACTGCTGGTTGTGCATTTCTTTCCGCTGGTGCTGCTGGGCCTGGCCTGGAACCAGGAGCTTGAAGACGCACCATGACGAGCGCTTCGGTGCAAGGGTCGATGCCCTGTTTCATTTGTGTGCAGAGGGTGGTGATGGGGATGGTCCTGCACGCAAAATGCCAATAAATTTCCACTTCCCTGCACGCCCTCACAAGCCCATAGCCTCCCTTGCTGAGCTTTCTCCCAAGCTGGTAGTACTTGGTGAGGGGCGGGTTGTAGAGAAATCTGCTGCCGACTGGAAACAGGGAGGGTGGCGCTTGTGCATCGGGGCGTCGGGTGCGCTGCCTTAGACGCTGGCCGAGCGCTAGGAGGTGCGCAGTGGTGCGATCCGAGTCTGATGGAAGCAGGCGCGTTTGCATGCCACTACAGCTGCTCTTGCTGCTGCCATAGGGGTTATGCAAGCTGCTTTAGCTGCCGGTAACTTTTGTAACAGGAACGGCGTTGGTAGCATCTGTACTTGCAGTATGTGGGAGTCCCAGCTTGGCTGCTACGTCCTGTGCCTGCGGAGTTGTTCTCCACGATTTCCATCGCGCTGTTGTCAGTGCCGATTCGCTCCAGGCAGCTCCACACGGAGAGTTTCCCTGTCCCTTGGAGCTCAGGCGGGTGAAGGAGCACCGACGGGTGCGTGTACAGTGCCCACCTTGCATTGGAATCTGGTGTGTGTGTGTGTGTGTGTGTGTGTGCCTAGGTTTTATCCTTGGAAGTGTTCATGGCTGGTTAGTTTTGCTCGACAGTGAATGTGCGTGTAGGCTCTGAGATGTACTTGCCTCCTGGTACTCGATTTGAAGATAGCAGTTGGTTTATTGTTGTGAGCCTAACGCTGATTCTGCTACTGCTGCTGCTAGCTGTCTCCACGTTTTCCTCTCCTTTCCTTCGGCCATGTCCACAGCATGCGAATGTTCCGCGCCGTGTGTCACGATTTTTGCAAGGCACAACTAGACATTGCTTGAAATAACCAAAGGATGCTAGAAACATGATGACCCTTGAAGACAAAATCTTGAAAAATGTCCGACCATGGAAGACCGGCTTTGATCAGCAGGAGGAGTCGGAAAAGTAGCGTGCCCCGTATCCTAACCCAAAGCGCAACGGAATGTACCAGTGAAAATTCATCATTTATAATCTCACCATTAACTGGCATTATTTACAACATCTAACCTAATTTTTCCCTTAAAAGAATCATGTAACCGCAGTTTCAGAGAAGCCCCCTCAAGGGGTTGTGGGGTTTTCATTATCCACTGCGGGGCCTGGGATAAGCTCATTTTAAAATTGAGAATTTGAGTCTCCCAAACATATCCGAACGTACCATAATATCTTTCAATTGTGAAGAAATGATCCAGATATCCCCCAAAAATACGACGAGTCAACTGTCTATGGCGAAATGTTCTAAGTTAGCTGTAGCACAACGCAAAGTGTTATGCCGAACAAAGCGTAGATGCTGAACAGGTCAAAGTTGTGAGGCGGAACATGGCTTGAGAATTTGAGACACTTGAGAAATTTATAATAAGTGGTAAGTATACTTCAATGACAAGTGTAACAAGTATTCAGGGTTGCACGTAGAGCGTGCACAGGGTTACGTGGTACACTGCAGTGCAAAGAAAAGTTTTAGTTGGTGAATATCTCCTTGGTTATTAAGACATGATATTCTTATAAGAGGATGAATCACTTCATACCTGCTCCATTAAAAAAATACTGCGTGAATGAACAATTGAAATGTTTGAAAAAAGCTTGTCACTTTCTTTGGTTAGAATAGGAAAGAACTGAAGTCCAAACATTATAAATCACATTCATGATGGAGCTCATGCGATCATGAGAATTTGTAGGTTCAGAAAATTATAGTAAACATGGGTCTTTGTTTACAGGGTGAGTTGCATGTGAAATTGGAATAAAACACATGTACATAAGTTGGAGGGAATTGACTACAATGTTGCGCGCCACAGGATTGTACATGGAAAAGTTTTGAGCAAACCATGAGCTGGAACTACAGCTAAAAAAGATTGATAAAAGTGTAGGTAAAAGTATACATGTAAAAATTAAAAAAACAAATATGGCTATCTCAAATTATAGGAACAATCACTTTTCATGTTTCGTTTTACCAAAATGATAATTTATAATCGATGAGCGCAACAACATAAGGTTTTCCTTCTCGTTAATGTATTCCCCCCCCTTTCTTATGTCTCTCTTCAAAAGTACCATGTTAACACGTTAAAAAATACTTTCAGTTCGTTGTACATCCTTATGTGGATAGAGATGTGCAAAACATATTTAGCTACAGAAAAATATTTTGATATATTGAGATCTCTAAACAAGTAAAGTTGTAGACATGTGTATCATCTCAAATTTTTATTCAATCTTATTTGGAAAATATCAGGTGACTCGCGCATGTGTTCATGGTCTACATGCAAGAAGTGGAAAATAAACCAGAGGCACATCTTCCATCTAGTAGTCCCCAAAGTATGTATGTTAGCCCCCACCTGTGACGGTTGTGAACACGGACAGAAAATGCAGATCTGCACATATGTGTATGTACGGGGAAGTGATCATATGTCCACATAACTCTTTATGAAGCTGCCACATCTAGGTTTTGCAAAATATGAACACCATGTGCAGTTTTGGAACTACTTTGCACTATATGAACACCATACCAGCTATCCTCCCAAAAAAAGGCCATATCAAAGAATTTAGCAATGTCGACGCGGCATGGAATCTAGTGTCAACATGCTAATGTCGTTAGACCTCAAAGAAATCTCATAAACCCCTCGATAGGTGTTTTGTGGATTTTCAAAAAACGGTTTTCCAAGGGTATGAATTGGGGGTTCGAAACACCCTATGCATTGAAAGTGAACACGGTGGGCCCCGCTGCCACGGGGCCCAACAGGAGCCAGCCGAAAAAAAAACCATAAAACTTGGAGTGCAATTCAGGGACGAATTTTATTAGTTTTTCATTTAAACAGGGGGTCTACATGTCGTTCGGAAAAAAGAAAGAATGCTTGTATGCTAAGTCAAACAAAATGAGAAAAAAAACGATCGCTTGATCCATCACTCGACCGCATTTATAGCTATCAACTGGTCGAGCGATCACCGAGAGTCACATGACCCTCCTTGCTATACTCGGTCACTGAGACATGTCTTTCATTGAGCATGTCAAGGAGCCGGATTTTACATCAATGTTTCAACGTGTTGGATACAACTTCTTTTTTTTTCAACTCACAGATATCCTAGCCTTATGTTCACGCTTGCATGGACATCTAAGAAATTTCACCCAAGCACATATTGCCTCAGGAGAAAGTTAAAATCCAAAATGATGATTTTCTTATGAACATAATTTGCCACACAAACCATCGGATGACTTCCACGCTAAGTCAGATTGGACAATCACGTCCAATTTGTGGATGTGTCCTGTTGGCAAGGCTGCTACAAAACATGGTCTGAGTTGGAATTGAAAAAAGAAATAGAAATTAGAAATTATAAGTGGCTCGTTCCACATTATGTTGAACAGTCAAATACTTGCACGTTGACCTTTTGAGTAGTCCGAACAATCTGTTCATGTTGGATGGCACATTTTTCTTCGTGCAAAAAGAGCACCGTTGGACACGGTGCAATGTACAGCGGTCCTGCCAGCACGGCGACATGAATTTGCCGGAGGAAATAATCTCCACTCGTTGTACGCCAACCTCTTGCCACACGCCCCTCTTCTTTCAGAACCGGTTGGCAAGTCTACAGTGAAGTCAAACTCACAGATAATTTTTTCAGAGTGTTTTGATTCCAAAATCATCGATGGATTTGTGTGGAAAATATGCCTTATCGTCCAATGAAATAGCTTGGGTGTCCAATTATGGAACAAGCCGTCGACCAAGAGTTTTCTCCAAAAACAAAACACCGAAGAAAAGTGCACGCGACTGTGCACATGCCAAGACTCGCCACACGCGTCGTTGAGTCTGGAGGGTGTATACCCTGAAGACATGGTCATTCGCCTGGCCACTTTGCAGTCATGAAGCTGTTCATCCCTCCTCGCATTACCTCTCCAGCCTCACCGTCGCCCAACCCCGGGGTGTCAACTTTGATGTCCTAACAGCTCGTCCCTTGTCTGCTTGTAAGGACGTGCTAGCACCCCCCTCGCCTCCCACCCTCCCTCTCTCTCTCTCTCTCTCTCTCTCTCTCTCTCTCTCTCTATCTTTCTCTCTCTCCCACTCGCTCTCTCCCTCTCCCATGCGCATACTTGCGGCCTGCCCCCCCCTCTCTCTCCCTATCAATCTCTCTCTCTCTCTCTCTCTCTCTCTATCTC
>SZWC01003322.1:174101-199968 GCA_023375785.1 Penium margaritaceum | reverse complement strand
AGGAGGAGGAGGAGGAGGAGGAGGAGGAGGAGGAGGGGGGGGAGGAGGTGGTGGTGGTGGAGGAGGAGGAGGATGTTGATGAAGATAGGGCAGATGATAGGTCCAACAATGATGATGACGTCACAAGCGAAGCTAGGTGATCATCCCACATACCATGGTTGGGACTGACTCCCCTCATTGGCGCCAACTGCGGCATCGGTACCATATGCGGCATCGATACCACATGCGGAATCGGAACCATCTGGTGCATCTGCGGCATGGCCCATAATGGCTGGGCCCCACCAGCAAGAGGGGTGAGCATGCCAAGCTGTGGCATGCCGTTGCTTGCCATGCCGTTGCTTGCCATGCCGTTACTTGCCATACCGATGTGCCGAGAGTTGTTAGAAGAGCCGGTCATGGCAGGAACACATCGGGAAACAAACCACAATTAATGAAAGGATGGTCTAGGCTTCGGAAAGAAGCCACTGGGATGGTCTAGGCTTCGGAAAGAAGCCACTGGGATGGTCAGGGAGGGTGCCTACAGGGCAGAGCAGGGGGGTGCTCAGTGGGTGGTTCTTGATGAAGGCCGGAGACCATAACGCATCTCGTGTCCATTGCAGCTAGTTGTCTTCATGAGGGCACGGACAAGCCAGTTGTCTTCATGAGGGCACGGACAAGCCAGTTGTCTTCATGAGGGTACGGACAGCTTGGAGACACGTGCCAGGCGCAAGCGGCTCTGATCCGTGCGGACGGTAGGTCCGCCTGCCCTGCTCAATCTCTCTCAGGAAGAAAAAACAATAAATCAACTACGCTGCTCTGCGGCCAGCGGCTCTGTCCGTGGAAACCAAGGCGTGCAGTGCAGGAATGGGATTGCCTTACCACAGTGTAGGACGATTGTCTATCAAACTTTTGTCCATAGGACGATTCAAGCTCTCTGTAGAGTCTTGTCATCAGAAACAGATAGCGGGGCCGAGGGAAGCTTTTCCTCAGCCACCCGATGTGAACGTTGAATGTGTGCCCGACGGTTCGCCATTAACAGCAACAGGAGGAGCGGGAGCAGCAGCAGGAGGAGCAGGAGCAGCAGCAGGAGCAGCAGTGGCGCCACCGCTCACCGCTGCCACGGGGGCCCGCCCAGAGAATACAGCTCTAAAGACGGAGGTCTGATGTTTTGCCACCCGGGATACTTGAACGCCGCAACACCTTGCCCGAAGCGCTAGTCCAGCCACCAGATAATTTATTGTAAGCACTCTTTACTCGCAACCGCAGGTTGTCAATACCCGCAACGCGCGCACTATATCGCTGTTGTGAGAGCATGGTTTTTTAAAATACGGCATATCCATCTCGCTAAAAGACCAACGAGACATCCCATGAGTAACGGATGTACTCACAGCATGCTAGAACGTTGAACACTAGCAACCACATGCAAGCATGCCGTTCCTTTTTTAAAATTAAGGGAATATCGTGCATCTTTTTCATGCATCTACGCATTATGGGTAAACTAACCTTGGGGCCCGGGTTCTTAGGTAGTCCCAACGCGAGGACCCGTATTGCCGAATCTATCAGCGCCGGAGCCTGTGTTCAGGCGGCGGTCAACGAAAAAGCCCGCATGCTGCCGGCGCTACACGAGATAGCCGGCCTGCTACCGGGCTGGCCATCGCAGGTGACAGCTTGCCAGTATAATGCGCCGGGCAACAGATTCGACAATTTCGTGGAATTCTAAACAGTGCGGTATGGAATGATAACTTTGTTGGAACCTGTTTTGTTGACACGTTTTTCTTTTCTCGGTATGTTAGTTATTAAACAAGTCCAATTACGTTCGTCGAATTGTTCGCTACTTACCGACTGTCATTGGCAAAGGCTGGCCTTCGATGTTGCCGACGGGCCCTAAGTTTGTCGACGCTGGCCGACGAGGCCTGCTGGTTGGTCAGATCGACCGGCAGGGCCGAAGGGTTAGGCAGATGTTGAAACGGGTCCCTGGAAGGAACCGCGCAACCAACCAAGGTTGTAAGGTCGAAATGCCCGTGCATTGTTTAGATCATGTGTGGCTTAATCGAGAATCGTGACGTTGTCTTTATAAACATGTGCCTAGGTTTCTTCCTAGCCTCATCGACCTACACCATGTTGCGTGGAAACTTCCTAACGACGCAGCCGTCGATCAGGCGTCAGTGCCTGGTCAGACGCTGACGACAATCACAAGTCGTGCACACAACGGCAAGGGTCTGGCTAGGAGACACAAGGCAAAGTGTGAGAATGCTTCAATAGCATTTGCAGAGATAAATGACAAACGACAGGTCCATGGCATAAGTACCTGTTGCGGCGCACAGTAGGTGTCGCGCACAGCAGTGCAAGATCAATCCTAAAACCGGCCCAAAACCACTATTTTGGTCGTAACCCATCGTAGACAAGTCACAACGCTACACCATCTGAACCTACATGTGCAGAATCTCAAGCCGAATGCTACAATTGGGTCACATCCATGCATCCAGCAACATATGGAGGACAGACAATGCAAAAACATGCAAATCCGGCCCATGGTTAGTCAAACAATAAAGTCCTACAAGCTGCAGAAAAGAATGCAGAAGGTCCTAGCTAGCATCCAGAACTCTGGGGCGATTGTCGATCGGCGCCGAGCAGGTAGTCCACCACAAGACAACGCCCCAGTGCCACATGGGTCCCCATCAGGGATATACACGATCATGAACACGGCTGAGTGGTCATAGTAAACTGTACAAGTCGACAGGGACATCACAAATCACAACACTCCCCCATGACCCGATGGTACGCATGTCCATACACGTGCAGCAGTGAGACGAGTACAACCACGAGTGCAAAGACAGATGTGACACTGACACAAACACACCCCACACTCAACCACTCTCAGGCTTGGGGTAAAGCCCAACAGAACAAATGGCCACAAAAAACTTCCTGTGTGCTAGTGCCTTCTTCAAGAAGTCAGCACGCTGCATGTCATTGCTGATCCATACCACAGAGATCATGTGTCGATCCACCACATCATGCACAAAGTGATGCTCAAGCGCAATTTGCTTCGTGCCAGCGTGAAAGACGCCAGAGTTCTACGTAATGGCTCGAGCACTCTGCTTGTCGCAACGAAGCGCAATGGCAGGTACTGACTGACCCAGCTCAAGGAACAGGCGTTGTAGCCATACCGCCTCAGCAGCCCCTTCACCCACAGCAACATACTCTGCCTCCGTTGAGCTACGTACAATGCAGCCCTGCTTCCCGCTCCGCCAGGACACAGTGGAACCACCGTGCAGAAACACATAACCGGCGTGACTGCGTCCATCTGGGCTTCGGGCCCAGTCGCTGTCGGTGTAGCCGTCAGAGACCACCAAATACTGCTGGCAAAAGTAGAGTCCGAGGTACATTGTCAAGACCACGTACCACAGTACTCGCACAGCCGCATGAAGGGCACTAACGTGTGGAGCCTGCAAAAACTGGACAATGAGGTTGACGGCAAAGGCGATGTCAAGACGTGTGACAGTGGCCAGGTATATCATAGATCCGATGAGATGGAGGTACAAGGTCACATCCATTGTCTCCCCCAACTGTGTGGGATCTTCCACCTTCAGGGCATCCTGCCCGTCAAGCATGACTGGTGTGGAGGCTCTGGGCTCTGCGCCAAGAAGGTTGCTGAAGCGCTCCCCCACGACAAGTGCGTATCGGACCTGATGCAGCAGTAGCGTCCAACGTCTGCGGTCTCACACGATCTCCATGCCAAGAAACACCGCTCTAGGACCAAGGTCCTTCATCCTATAGGCAGTCCGGAGGACAGCTTTGACCTCCTTCATGGCCCCCGTGGAAGGAGACGTGATAAGAAGGCCGTCGACATAGGCAAGGATGGCAGTGAACCGCTCAGGCGTCCGTCGGATGAAGAGAGAGGGATCCGCCTTGCCCTGTGCATATCCTGCATGAGTCGGGGTGCTAGTGATCTCCTGGTTCCAACACCGAGGAGACTGCTTGAGGCCGTACAAGGACTTGCGCAAGCGCCAGATCTTGTCACGATCCTCAAAGCCGGGTGGCTGAGCCATGTAAATCTCCTCATCCAGTGAGTCATGGGGGAACGTGCTATTCACATCCATTTGGTGCACTTCCAACTCATGCTGAGCCACTACACCAAACAAGGCTCGAGCTGAGATCATGCAACCGACAGGGGCAAAGGTGTCAGTGTAATCGATGCCCTTGATCTGAGAGTACCCATTGACGACCAAGTGAGCCTTGTGGTGTTCCAGTGAGCCATCCGGCTTCACTTTCTTCCGAAAGACCCACTTGACCTCAATAGCCTTCCTCCAAGGTGGAAGGTCGACTAGCTTGTAAACTCCGTGCTCTCAGATGACGCAAAGCTCATCCTTGCAGGCAGTACGCTAGGCGTCAGCATCCTGTGATAAGAGAGCTTCCCTCAATGTGCCCGGGTCAAGCTCTATAGAGGGAGAGCTCTACATGGCAAGAGCACATGCCTCAGTGCTAGGTTTGATGATCACAAGATCAGCTATTGCATCACAAGCAATATGAAACTCGCGAGTGACAAGATCGTGCCCTACGGGGCACGCTGGATGTACATCTGTGTGCTTGGTGCGGACACTGAGGCCTACAGCCTTTGTACCGGGATCACCACTCGCGATGCTGCGAGTGAAGCATTTGGTTGCAGGACCTGACGCTCGCTAGACTCCGGATTCCAATGGTCGAAGATGACCGACGGGCTCATGTGAGTAACCTAGGCTCGAGGGGCGTACCTCAGGCTTAGAGACAGGCACAACCACAGCTCGTGAGGGTCGAGGGAATGGAGCTGGTGATACCGTGCGAGGAGATGTATGTGTGGGAGACACGGGACTGGGTGTGACAGTAGGAGCGAGTGAGGCATGACCGCGCACAAAGGCAGGAGTGCTAGCAGACACAAGTACAGGGTCATGGGTACCTATGGGGTGCGGAGAGGCTGGCTGTGCTGGAGAGGTCTCTAGGCCAACAACAATGATCGTTGGGTCATCAAGAGCCAGAGACCGAGAGGTGGAGGGAGCTCAAACGGACACGTCAGCCTGGTGAGAGGTGCTCGCAGGCGCAGGCGCCCCCATCCGTCGAGAAACCTCACACGTGGGAACGTGCATGAAGGACAACGACGTGATTGATGTCAGATCACGATAGGTGAAAGACTCAAGGAAGAGCGCATTGCGGGACTCAACCATGCAACGATGAGCAGTATCCTGAAAACTCCATGCCTTTGACTACGAGGAGATGCCTACGAAGGCACACAAGCGGCCCCGCAGTGTGACCTTGGACCCCTGCTGGTCCTCGGTGTACCACACAGAAGCCAAGGACCCCCAAACACGAGCGAGGTGCACGTCATCACATTGGCCAAACCTGAGCTCATACGGTGTGACGTTGTCCGGAAAGGGACCGTGCGGGAGGCGGTTATAGACCCAAGTCATGTAGGCAAATCCTTCAAAGGCGAAGGGCTCCGGGAGACCGCGATCAGAGTGCAAATCACAAACCACATCCTCCATGGTGCGGTTCCAGCGGTTAGAGACACCGTTCTGCTGAGGAGTAGCAGGAGCGGGGACCTGGTGAAAAACCCCGTGCTCGGCGAAGAAACTCTCCATCTTGCTCAGAAACTCGTCGCCGCGGTCCAAGCAAAGGTATGCAGCATGTGGCGGGACTGACGCTCAGCCATCACTAGCCATAGGCAAATCGCGAGAGCGGCTTCACTCTTCTGACGCAGGCTGTAGACCCACCACATCCAGGTGAAGTCATATGTCAGGGTCAGGACGTATCCACCCCGACTCCATAGGAAGAGGACCAGGGAGGTTCGAATGGACTAACTCGAGAGGACGAAGTGCGCGAGAACATGAGTCAAGATAGGTACAATGATACATCCTACCCTTAGCACAGAAGAGAAATTCGGTCTTGGACGGCTTCTTGAAAGAAGCCGTGTCATCACTGAGGACGGGTTGTATCCGAATGAGCTTCGACACAGTGTCGGAGCCTACATGACATAGAGAGCGATGAAGCAATCCCTGGTGCTTAGGAGACAAAATGCAAGTGACAAAGACACGAGCTGAAGGGGAAGGGGAGCAAGGAGGAAAAATCCGAGAGATAAGATACAAGTCATCCACAACAGAGGCACGAAGAACAATGCTATGAGTGTCAATAGTAGTCATAGTCGCAGAGTATGCAGTGTGCTCCATAGAGAGTCCCATCAGTGTACAGGAACTTACAGAATGCAAATTGAGCTCAAGGTCATGCATAAAAAACACCTCGGAAAGATATAGGGGGCCAGACGGACCATCAAAACACACAATCCCAACACCTTGGACTTGCAAGGACTGACCAGAGCCTGTGTGAACAGAACAGACAGATGCAACATGGCTGAGAACAACAAAGTCACTACAACGACAAGTCATGTGATGAGTGGCACCGGAATCGATGATCCAAGTGCCACCTGGGTCACGGCTGGAAGACGTCACTGTACAACGAGCAATGGAACACTTGGCCTCAGACGGGCGTTGGGCAGCAGGTGGGGAGGAATGACAAAGGGCACTAAGGTGAGATTCATGAATCCAATCGGTACAGTTAGGGCCATCGTCATCACATGCCAGCTGTGCCCCCCCAAACAAGTCATCCCGAGCCAAGAGAACAGACGGACAGACAGTCTGTGAACCACCCGGCTGTGAAAACACACTCGCACCTCCCTGAAAGCAAAGCACGAGAAGTTGTTGAAGCTTGGCGATGGTGCTGTCACGTGGGTCTAGGTCACCGCTGATCGCTGGTGGTGAAGCGGGAACTGGTGCGGTCGTGGTCGTCGCGTACACGGAGGATGTGTTGCTTGACGTAGACCGTAGTGCGTTTGTAGCCTGAAGCCCGTGAGTAATCCGCGCCCAGTTGAGCGGCTGCTGGCACTCGGTGTAGTGATGAGTGCCTCCACAAGTGTAGCAGTGAACAAAACTTCCACTACTACATCTCGATGACCGTTGGTGCTGTGACTGATATTGGCCCGAGGTGCGCCTCCGTCTCCCCTTCTTCCCCAGTGTTGCTACCGCAACACCCTGTGTCTGAGTTGGTGTAATCGGGGTGGAAGAGGAAGAGGAATACATCACAGAGGATGGAGAAGGAGATTGCACAATGGGTTTCGGTGATGACGCGATGACTGCTGTAGCAAGGGGAGTCTCTTGATGAGCCACAACTGCCTCACGGGCAGAAGTCACTTGGAGGAAGAGCTGGTGCACCAAGGGAAGAAGCTGTAGGGAGACAAAAAAGGGCACGAGCACAACATCACGATACCTCATGAAGATGTCTATGTGCTCAAGGTAAGCTCCGAGCATGATCATGCGGAGTGCCCAGAGCTGTGTGCCTCCTGAGGTCCCAAGGCCCGTATAGATGCGCATGGCGCGCCACCAGTAGTCGGCGACAGGCTCAGTAGGCCTCTAAAAAAGGGAGTGAAAGGCAAAAATGTGAGCGGCATGAGTGGCGTGTGTCTCTGCAGCAAGCAGGGATAATGCCAGGTCCTAGCCCCCACGTGGATCAGCGCATGTGCCTGTGCCATCATCTCCAACGAATGAGCGGAAGTCAACGAAGATCTTGCGCGGCATGGCGTAAAGAAGTCCGCGCATCGCCCTGGCCACTATCAGCACCTGTGCTTGGTCCGTAATCTGATACGTACTGTGGTAGTTGGGCCATACTCCCTCTGAAGTGGCCCAAACCTGGAAAAGAATCTCCCAGCAGTCGAAACCGTCCTTCCTGACATACCGTAGGGACGGTGTCTCAAAGTCCTTGCGTTGCCACTCCGTAGGGAGAGCAACCACAGGCTGAGAAGGACGAAGGATGGGGAAGACACCGGGGAGAGGGAAGTCACTGTGATGGAGGTCAGGCAAGGATCGAAGCTAACAAAAATGAGATGTGTGCGGGGGCCAAGAGCTCATCCGGAGCTCGCGAAGACGATCTTGAAGCACACGAATCTCACGCTCGGGGGAGTCGTCCTCCATACCTGGCATATTACACTTCTCATCCCAAGGACAAAGAGTTTGCGGATTGCATCCAGCTCCTGTCTTCAGTGTTGGTGCTGAATACTGTGTAGAGGATGTGACACCGGCAGCTCCCTGAGAGGTTTGTCGTGAGGCAGTGGACTGACCTCGAAGAAGCTCAGTGAGAGTACGGATGGCGTCAGCCTGCTCCTATTCTAGACGATGCATCTCATCCTACTGGCTCCGCAGGTCCTAAACTGCCCGCACGCGTGGGCTCGGGACCCCTGGGGAGGAAGAAGAGGGATCTAGTATCCTTTTTCCCTTATCACCGGACAAAGCCATGTCAGTGCTCATTATGGGCCGAGATGTCAACTTGGTCGCATTGCAAAAATGTTAGCGTTTCTCAAAGGGTTGAAATGCTGGCAACTTTTGACTCACCAATAAAAATTTGACTGAAGCAAGTACTGACGTCAGCAAGTGGTTGTTGATGTCAGCATGACCTGGTGACATCAGCAAGAAAAATGCTGACATCAGCTTCTCCCTGCTTCCTTTTTTTTTTACAACCCTCGCGGTTGTTGCCCTGTTGCGCATAGGGCGGCTACTCCGTAGTAGCCATGCGGAAGCTGCACGGAAGCTCCATAGTAGCTTCCGCTCGACTGCGGCTACTACTCAATGCTACTCCTGTTGCGCATTGCTACTACCTGCCATCGCCGCCGCCGTTGCTGCATGCTGCTGCGTGCTATTCCTACTACGTGTTGCTACTGTTATGCGTTGCTGCTGTCGCGGGCTACTGTTCTTACTGCCCGCCACCGCCTGTAGCGGCTGTGGCCTGCTGCCGCCACTGCTGGCGCCAATGCCAGCAATTATTTGCGGCTGCCACCTGCTACAGCTGTCACCTGCTGCTGCTAGCGGCAGCTGCTGATGCACTCTCACGTGGGTGACGTCGACGGTGTTCGGGTGTTGTCGGTAGGTCCCTGTGAATCAGCAATAGCCGTGACGCTCACTGCTTCTGCTGTGCAGCGTCTCTGCTGCGCAGCTCGGTGAGAAGTGTCTTACCGCTCGAATACCATCAGAAGATGTGTGGAAGCTTCCTGGTGATGCAGCCGTCGACCTGGCGTCAGTGCCTAGTCAAGCAGTAACGACAATCAAAAGTCGTACACACAACGGCAAGGATCTAACTAGAAGACACAAGACAAGGTGTCAAAATGCTTCAATAGTATTTGCAAAGAGAAATGACAAACGACAGGTCCATGGCATAAGTACCTACCGCGGCGCACGGCGGGTGTCGCATGCGGCACTGCAAGATCTGTCCTAAAATCAACACAAAACCATTTTTTGGCCGTAACTCAGCGTAGACAATTCATAACGCTACGCCGTCTGAACCTGCACGAGTATAATCTCAAGCCGGACGCTACGACTGGTCACATGCATGCATCTCGAAAGAAACGGTGGACATACAATACAAAAACATGCAAATCCGGCCCACGGCCAGTCCATTTATGAAATCTTATAAGCTGCAGAAAAAATGCGGAAGGTCCAACATAGCATCCAGGACTCTGGGGCGACCGTCTATCGGCTCCAAGTAGGTAGTCCACCACTAGACGACGCCCCGGTGCCACCTGGGTCTACATCAGGGATCTGCACCAGCATGGACACAGCCGAGTGGTCACTGTAAACTGTGCACGTCGACAAGAACATCACAAGTCACAACACAAGGACCCCCATTCGATCCAAGTGGGTGCCGGCCGCACTTGGAGTTAGCCAGGCTCAGCATCGGCAGGTTACACTTGAACCTCGGCGCTCTGATACCAATGTAACGGATTGAACGAAACCCTTGGCCAACTAGGCCAGAACCATAGAGCTTGAGAGACCCTGACCATTAAGCCATCACGTTCAACCGCATACAGGCCAAGGACCCCCAGTTCAATCCACGTGGTGCCGGCCGCACGCTACAGAATACGAGGACAAACTAGTTGTCCTCGCTGGTTTAGTCATGCGAGGACATAGATTCAAGAAACCCCACTCGTATAATTCAGGGGTTGTGGGTTTCCTGAAGGTTCCAGAACCACCAAGGCCTTGCTACCGCAAGGCCTGGGAGGTGCCGTTTAATGCAAGCGGAGTTTTGTGTCACAACATATCTTGCACGTGCAAATCAATACATCATTGAAGTTAAAAAGGACCGTACATCTGGCCAAAATTATGGACTTCAACTGTCGATGGCCGCATGGGCTATGGCATCGTGCAAAACTACCCACTGTCACAACCCATATGCTTTGGACACTTCCTTGTGTATTCTATTGGAGACGGGTTGAGTGTGAGTGTGAACGGTCTAAGTTCCCATAGTGAAAGCCAAGTACCAGCATACTAAATAAACTGTGAAAGAATGATAACCCTCTCTCTCTCCAATGGATGGTCCATTGGACCATCCACTGCCACATTATGATGCCGAGCGGGACGTGGATGATTCACAGGGGTGAGGTTGGGAGCACAATACAATTCAAAGAATTGGAGCATAGAATAAATTAAGTTTACCAGTAAGTGTATTTCCATGACAAGTGTTGAGAATGTCAAGAGCATACATACAATGATAAAAACACAAACGAGGTACATGTTGGATCTTGGGCGCTCCAATTGAGGGACAAGTACAACGTTGCGTCGTGAGCGGTTGCTTCGAGAAGCTCCGCTCATGGTTCGGGGGGGGGGGGGGGGGGAANNAGAATACCAAGGTGCGGTTCATATAAGTGTATAGAGCCATCGGGAAGTCAACCAAATAGCATCGAAGCATTGATAAGGTCTGTGATTCTTTTATAGGCTCTTCTATAAAGTGGTGCAAGGTGTTAGAAACTTTGAATGTGGGGCACAGAAGGTCGAGACAAGTGGTCAAAATGCCCTTGGCCGAACATTGTAAAAATTACAAAATCGAAGTGCGGTGGGGTATGAATGTCCAAACAAAAATGTCCACTCGTAAAGTTAAGGGGCTTGTGTATGTCTAGGGCGTAGCACTCTCCCCCCGTTTTAGCCGTGACATCCCGACATGTTAGCGCACGTATGTTGGTGTTGCCTATACCAGTCGTTGACATTCCGGAGGTTGTCATATGGATCCCATGTATCATACGCGGCATCGTGGCCATGCAACTTGACAAAACACTCCGATGTTTTCCCATGTGTCAATGGCCGAGGATGTCTTTGATCACGGCCTGTATATCCCCCTCCACTTGGATAGGAGGTGGAGGAGCAGCGTGCCTATCCACAAAGATCTTGTTGTGGTCCCAGTAGTGCTTGAGATTGCTGACATGGAAGACTAGGAGGATTGCCGTACTGTCCGATAGCAAAGTTGAGCAATGATCTGAGTTTGCATTCCCTCAATAATGAGCGGATCCAATCATTAAGCTTTGAGGTTTGCAAAGTCTTGCTAGAGGATTTTGATGTTTGCTTAGGTGAGTTGAATGTGATCAGTAACGCTCAACATGTCATCGATGCAATGTCTGTCTGCTTCTCACTTCATATCTACTTGCGTCTTTGTGAGATTCCATCGTGTTTCTTCTCAATCAGTGCGAAATTCCCGTAACTGGATGTTGACTACACGAATGTTGCTCTTGCCTTGTTGTCTTTGCCGTGTAGCCGGGAGTATGCCAAAATTCACCTGGAATGAAACTTTGCCCATTGTTGTGGAAGTTGTGGAGGTGTATGCAACTTCGGCGCTCTACGGTTGTGCTCTCCAATCAGTATTGAACGACTTGCATGAAGTGTGCAGGAGTTGATCGAGCTTGTGATTGGTCCGCTCAGTTTTCCCGTCAGTTTGAGGATGGGAGGCTATTGAGAACTTGATCAGTTTTCCATAATAGATCATCAGTTTGCACCATAAATGATTGTGAAGCTGTCTTTGTGGCTCATGATGGTACGTGGCACACTGTGGAGCTGTAGGACTTGGTTTAGCCATAACACTGCTATCCCTTCTTGTCATTGTCGGAATACCGTACAAGTACTCAAAAGGCCGAGGAAAATTTTGAAAACAATGAAGACAATTAGTTGTGGGGCTACATGAATTACACACAAGGACAAAAAAATTAACATGTGTTTGAGACGAGGACAATGTTTTTTTAGGAGGTCCGTCTTGATCCCGGCCATGTGCGTGACGAACAAAGTTCGAAGCTCAAACTTCAAACTTTGAACCTCCACACCGACGCGTGCAGTCAGTCAGTGAAGTGGACTGCATGCACATGTCGGTGGTGTACGCGAGGTCTCACGCAAAGTTGCCGTAATTGCCTTGTCCGTGCCACACACACGCGAGGGAGGCTACGGAAAAAATACAAAATACAAATAACAAACGTGACACGACTTGGGGACAAGGACATATATAGGTGACTGAATTTGGGACAAAGCCAAAAAGACGTTCAAATGATTACTTAGAACACCTCTTAGACACTAGTACGGTAAAGTATGGCATTTTAGAAATTTGGTCCACCACCACGAGATGGCTTCATCATCCTTCGGAGTGACAAGCAGCCCTATCACGGGACCCATGCTGATGTCGGCCCACGGCGCTGTCGGAAAAGGAAAAACTTGGATTAGTATTGGTGGCCTTGTGCTACAGTATTGTTTTGGATTATAGGTGTTGCATGATTTGCAAATTGCTTCCACGACGGTCTACATCCGGTCCCACCACTAGTACTTCACCAACTTCTTCAAAGTCTTGTCCTCGCAGAAGTGTCCACCTGGACCTGCATCGTGGCATTTATCTAAAACCATTCATAGAAACTACTTTTTTGTTGATAAGACAACATGGCAAGCGATTCACTATCGCGAGCAAGAGAGATCAAACCAAAACCCGATCCTGTCGTACCCGCCAAACACCTTGAGGCCTATTGCAAACAACCTCACGATGTGCGGGTCTCATTTGACAAGAAATATGTAAATCCCAGCCATCTTGCCTCGTCACCAACCCAGAGCATCCACTGGATTTACTTATTTTGGGTCCGTATCCTTTTTACTCGGAATTGGACTCAACGAATTCCATTCATCGAGTTCTTTCATTTGGCTGAGTCTTGAGATATTTGAGTGTGTGGTGGTCCTTGCGGACATCGTATCATCGGCATTTCAAGTAACGCCGCCATGTCTTGAGTATTTTCTCAACTAGGAGCACTGGGTAGGGTTTGTAGATTCATATGAGCACATGTCTGTTCCAGACATTGCTTGGAATCGGCCAATCAGCAACCGCCTTGACATTCTTCGGGTCCACGGTAGTCTGTCTGCCGCCAATGATGTGACCTAGAAACTCAAATGAACGGCAGCTAAAGTTTCACCTTGATAGTTTTCTGTAGAATGTCTCCCGTTGTAAAGATTTGACAACCTTTTAGAGGTTTCACGTATGGTCCTCTAGCCTGTACACTGGAATTTCATCAAGATACACAATGACATAGTCATCAAGGTACGACAAAAATATGTTTGTAATGTGTCGAGTCTCTAGCTTCTACCCTGAAGTCACTATCGGAGTTTGCAGGATGGCATTCTCAGTCCGTGTCAGGAGTTTGCCCCCTTCACACGACAGAGGGGCAATCGTCATCAACGACCCAGAGCAGGGAGACCTGAATATTTTGAGTCTCTGGAGGCCCATTTCCGTTTTAACCTTACCCCTGGTTTTGGGACCCAAACCGGGGATGTTTACCTTGAACTCGTGCACTCGCATGAGTTTTCCGGTTTCAAAACTCATAGTTTGTCCTTTAAAAACTCGAGTTTTGTTTTTTATGCATCGGCGTGAAATCATCGCGTGTGACGCACGGTCGGCGATTTTGCGCCGACTTCTTTTGTGTGCTTCCCTTGTTCCTCGCTCTAATCCTCACTCTGCCTATCCCTCGTCCTCGCTTGCTCACTTGCAAGGAAGGCAAGGGGGGGACAAGCGCACGAGGCCAAGAGGCCTTGCCCTTGAGGCCCTCGCGGCCCCTCTGCCGTCGATCGGGTTGAAGCCGCAATCGGCGGCAAGCGGCTGGCCGCTGGCCACCTGGTGGCCAGCCGGTCACATGGCCAGCCGCCGGCCGTCCAGCCGGCCGGCAGCAAGCTGGCCGACGGCCAGCGAAGTGCTGGCCGCCGGCCAGCCCTCACTAACGCGAGAGGTGGTGTGCAACCACCCCTCGCTTTAGCGAGGAGGGAGGGCCAAACCGGCCCTCCCGCTGTATTCCTCCCCACTTATTATGAACCGTCCCGCTTCATGAATAACAAGAAGGATTGTCAGTCCGTGAGTTTTCAACAATGTGAAGGAAAATTGGATGATTTTAATCACCAGCTAAACATGAACACGTGCATGGCACTTGGACTTAAGGTGCAACTTGTCGGTCAGCACGGCTAACGGGCTCCCCCCTTTAGGCTGGAGCATCCGCGCGACAACAATGTTGGGCGTCCCCAACCTAGTATGGTTGCAGTCCATGAATGTCGCCCTGCGGGAATGTTGTTTACTTTTTCTGTGTTTAAGTGGTTTCTCCTAACACGCGTCAATCCGTGCAAGCTGCCAGCTCACTCCAATACTCATTGACCACCCCTGTGGGCAACCGATACTTGGACTCCAATGAGTTATGTTCATGTCCACACCCGGCCCAATGAACGAGGTATTCCCGAACAACCCGCGACTGGAGAGTACGCTATCGGTTATGGAGTAGGCGAAGAACCTAGTATTGTCCATCGGCAGCAAGGACTGCTGATGGTGGCTAAACGGTTTCCGTTGCTGTGTATGGAGCCAACAGGATTACTTGAAACACGTCATGTATCTTCATACTTGTTGAAAAATTGCCCCTCCGCATGCCCAAGTGCGGCGCCGGGAGGCGCTGAAGAGCCGCCATAAAATGGAAACTCCGCCCCGGCGGATCTGGCGACTCGAAATTTGCTTGGATCCTGAAATGGAGGATTGCCCCTGAAAGTTGACAAGTTGCTGAATTCGGTGGAAGTTGTTTCGCTGGAATCGGGCAAGTATCGAGGGAGATATGGCTTTCCAAAGTTGGGGTATGCGCAGCGGCTCTGGGAGCCGGCTGCGACTCGAAATCCGGTCGATTATTGACTGGACCGAGTAACAAAACTACCATCAGGAGAAAATGCTCCGATAAGCCTGCCGAGGCGCCTGGTGGATGGTCCACCTGATCCGGCAGATCATCCACCGGATCCAGTAGTGCAGGCTGTTACAGAGGGACAGCCAAAATCCTGGCTCGACGTCCGAAACTCAGTAGTACGTTTTGTTACTCGGGGACTTGGTCCTTGAGTAGCCAAAATTCTGACTGCAGGTCCGCGGACAGGTTTCGAACCTCGTCACACCCCATCACCAAACACGACCCAAAAGTGGGTAGGGTGCATGGAAACAGTGCAGGGCAACTCCACACCATGTGCAATGGGAGATGCGCCTTGGGAAAGGCTCTTCGCACGTGAATGAAGGCGCCACGGCGAGTGGCAGCGTCAGGCTTCTATGGTGGGTGAGACTTGCGCTTCGGCAAGCATAACTTGAGCTACGCTTGGCCAAATCGTGCGCAGTTTGGTGCGCTGGAAAGCTCATAACTAGCCCTATAAATGTTGTGATCATGTTCATGTTCAAAAACTAACGCAAAACGACGTTATTCCCTTTGCAAACTGACTGTCTCTAAATTCCTGCTCACATAGCGTGAGGCGATCAGAAAGCTCACGCTCAGTCTGAGATTCACCCAAAACAGTAGACGTGAACCACTAGAGACAATCAGACAAACTTTGGGACCGCACCACGTGGATCTCATCTTGAAAATACTCGGCGGAAGCAGCAATCAGTAGGCCATTGGCTCGATTCGTGCAACAATGGGAAATGACCTAATCCACTTCGGTAGACATTTTCGCGTCCCTGGCGTCTTCAGCCAAAGATTCTTAGTGCTAAGCCACACTTTGTCACCGATGTCAAACGAGACCTCGTGGCGACTTTTGTTGGCATATGCCTTTTCTTATTGCCAAATAGCTTGGAGGTGACCCTTCGCCTTCTGTAAGAAGGAGTCAATGCGCTCGGCAAAGGCTTGAGCAAAAGGAACGTGTCCTCCTGTACTCCCACTCTTCACCAATGAAGAGGGCACCACTGGATGCCGACCACTATTCAACAGAAACGGCGTAAAATGTGTAGATTTGTTCACCAAGTTATTCATCGCAAACCTTGTCGGTGCTAGAAATTCGTCCAAGTCATCCATGGGAGGGTCCACGTACATACGGAGCATTTGTTCCAGAGTGCGGCTCATGCGCTCTCTTTTTTCGTCAATTTGAGGATGAAACCCTGTCAATATCTGTGAATTGCTGCCAAAGTGCTCGTACATATTTTACCATAACTTACTAGCAAATTTTTCATCTCGAACGGAGACAATGCGCAACGGCAAGCCGTGGTACTTTACGACACTCTCAAAGAAGAGATGACCTGTCTCCTCTGGGTTCACATGAGTGGTTGTAGGAATGAAGTGTGTCATCTTTATCAGAAGATCCACAAGCACTAGTATTGCATCATGGCCACGGGCCGTGTTGTGAAGACCTGTGATGAATTCCATGCTGACGCACTCCCATGGAGTCCTACGAATGGGAAGCTGTTGGAGGAGTCCAGCAGGCTTCTTGTTACCAGCCTTATTCCAAAGACATGGGTCGCATGTCATGCAATACTTACGGACATCACCACTCCATCTTGGCCACCAATAGTGGTCCAAGAGTGCATGTCCGGTATTTTGGGGTCCCACATGACCTGCAACCGGTGGGTCGTGGAACTAGGAGATAATCTCAGCTTGAAGGTCTCTCGAGTTTGGCACAACTTGTTCTCCGTGCCAGAAGATTCTTGCAGCCTCCACCAATCTCTACTTTTCCATAGTTTGAGAATCTCGAAACCAAGAATCCACAAAGTATCCCATCGGGATCTTGTTTACAAAACCGTTGTCATGGATAATCTTTCATGGTGGTTGTCGCAGAGATGCAGGGGGGTCTAGTGTTTATACTATTGTTGTTGTAATTTCCATAAAACACCCACTAACCTCGGTGGTTGCTTTAGTTTCCACAGGCTGTCGGCTTAGTGGATTGGCCACATTGATGCGTCCTGGCCTATATTCCCATGTGAGCGAGAATCAGCTCAGGTTTTTGCTCCAACGCGCCTGTCGTCTTCACAGGTTCAGTTGTATTTGGAAAAACACCAATGGGCTATGGTCTGTCACGATTGTCACACCCCCTTAAGCACCCTCGAGGTAGTAACGCCACATCTTAAAAGCGTGTACCACCGTAATGAGCTCTTGATCCCCAGTCGTGTACTGCGTTTCTGCGGGGGTGAGCTTTTGGCTCTCATAAGCGACTGGATGACCGTTCCGCATCAGGACGGCTTCGTGTCCTACTACCAACGCATCACATCAAACCTCCCACACTTGCGATGTATCCGGAAGAGCTAGGACGGGTGGTGTGGATAGAAGCCTTTTGACTTCGAGAAAATCGTTTTCGCAATCAGATATCCATTCCCAGTGCACTTGTTTTCACTTGAGCCTGGTTAGTGGTGCTACCATAGTCGAATACCCTTGCATAAACGGTTGAAAGTAGTTTGCATGGCCGAGGAAAGACCGAATCTGCACATTATTTTCCGGCCTTGGCTAGTCTACAACGGCTTAGACCTTTTGTGGGTTGACACGGATGCCGTCCTTGCCGACGATGTGTCCAATTTATCTGAGCTCATCTTGTGCAAACTTACACTTGCTCACTGTTTTATAGAACTTCTGTTCCCAAAGGATTACGACAACTTCGTGCATATGTTCTATGTGACTTTCCATTAACTTGGAGAAATCTAGGATGTCGTCCAGGTAAACCAAGACAAACTGACCGAGGTGCTTCGAAAACGTTTGGTTCATTTCTCCTTGGAAGGTTGCCCGGGAATTTGAAAGCCCATAGCATAACACTCAAAGTTGATAGTGTCCCATGTGCATTCGATACGCGGTTTTGGGCACATTATCTTTTGTGATGCACATTTAATGCTACCCTTGAGACAAATCCAATGACGAAAGTACCTTTGCTCCTTGGAGTTGGTAAAAAAGGTCATCAATCCACGGTAAGGGGAATCGATTTTTCACCGTTAGCTTGATCAACGCCTGGTAATCCACGCACATGCATAAACCACCATATTTTTTGTTCACAAAAAGGATCTACGCACAGTACAGCGAGCTACTTGGCTCAATCCATCCTTTTGAAAGGTACTCTGCTATTTGACATTTGGCCTCTCGCCTTTCTGCTCGACTAAGGCAATACATGGGTCTGAATGGAGGAGTCGCCTCTGGTTGCAGCCGAATCGTGTACCTTATGTGTCTTTTTGGTGGGAGCCCAGCAGGTGGGTCTTGGAATACATCCGAGAACTCCGCCAATAGGGATTTGATCTCTTATGGCATATTTTCTTTCACGTCGTCCTCCACTTTCTACAGTTGAGCCAAGAAATATCGACAACCTTGTCGAATACGTCTCTTGACCTGCATCACAAACAAGCTAGCATGGACTTTGAGTCGGGTGGGTGATTATTTCATACTCAAAATCAATGTAAAGCGGCAATATCCTCTCGAAGGATCAAATGTTTTCATTCAAAGCACATTAGAGCCTTGTCTTTACGGAGCCAGGGATCGCCTAGCACCATGTCAAACGGATCAAGAGGGTTGAGTACCTTCAACATGACACTCTGTGTGTACCCTTGAATACAAATTTTTGCTTTACAAGTACCGATCACGGATACCGTACGGTTGTCACCGATGACAACTGCGCCATTCCATCGCTCGTACTTCAGGCCAACCTGTCAGGTAAAGCCAAGGCTAACAAAGGGGTCATATCCTCTAGTGTCAGCATGTACGTTCACGAGAGCACCAACTAGGTGTCCTTTGAACTGCATCGTCATGTTGCCTCCACTCTTCTAAGTGAACGGGCTTGACTATGACAAGCCGAGTTTGTGATAAACACAGAATGTAGACGGCAGACATCGTAGCTCCCATGATTCACCTCCTCTAGTCCACATCTTGTAGACACGCATGAATTTGGCTAGCACCATCCAATCTTGAAATTTTGTTGCGTCAAAATCATCAACTAAAGGTGCCGCAAACGTGATTGAACTCATTGCTTTGAGGGTGTTTGCTTCAATCATTCTGTTGCACAATTCTTGCACAGTGGTTGGTGTTGCCACCACTAAGCATGTTTGGTCATGCATCTCATCTGGTGATACAAGATTTAGTGGACAATGTCAATCAGCAACTGCAAAATGAGGTTCAATGCGAGAAGAGAAAACAATGGAGAAATCTGAACTCATTAAAATCTCAAATTGTTTAACATCCTCGTCTGAAAACATGAACCCACACTCGTGATCCAGTTTTACCCCAGAGTGGTCCCCACTAACATCACTGAGGGGTGGTGAAAACCAGCCCAACGGCCTTGTCTATTACCACGGCCCAGCCCATTGTCGCGGCCGCGACCCTGTCCACGGCCCTATCCGTAGCCTCCTGCTACACCCACCCCACGAGGTGATGCTACTACGGCTTACGCTACAGCCTCTTGTCCACCACCAGTAGCCTCAGTGAACTGAGTCCTGAAGTTTCCGAGCTGCATGCAATTGTGGCACAGTCCATCGCGGAAAGGCCATGTTACAACGCTCGCGTACCACATGCAGCTCGTCATTGTCGCGGCCACGCTTCTGGTTGGGGGGCTTGTTCCCACCAGTCTTCTTAGCTAAGGGGTTTGCCGGTTGCTTGTCCTTGACCCCGCCCCACTGCCCGGCTGTCCCACAAGCCCCTGCAACATCCATGCGTGCATCGCGGTCTTGCTGTACATGCACGTTTGGCCGTACGTCTAAGTCGTGCTTCGGGTTCGCCGAATACACTCCGCTCATGTAGTCTCGCAAACGCCCTCCAGCTTGTCCAAGCTTGGTACGTTGAGGTCGTGGTGGTCTTGTCCTTCAACTTCTTGCTGGCAAGATCATCGCGCAAGTACTCCAGCAGCAAGCACTCTGGGTACTTGAAGGTCTGGGTACCGTTGCTCTTGGTGAAGCTTTTGGCTTCCTCCACGAGCACGGTAAACTTGCTCAAGTAAGCCTCAAGCGAGTTACCCAGTTGCCTGAAGTCCTTGATCTTGTAGAAGACACGCTACGCCTCCTCGCGCTGGGTACACTTCTTATGCATAATTGTATAGAAGGCTTCGCACAGCATGGGCTGACACTCAAGGCGAGGCCTCTGCGCACTCCACTCCTTGACCGGGTATTTGAAGAGCGTGTCCTCAAGTTGCGTCCTGGCGAGGTTGCCCCACTGACAAAGTGGAGCCTTATGGACGGATAGGAGGTGATCCATGCGGTTCAGCCAATCGGTCGGCTTCACGCCCTTCCGGAAGATCTCCACACTGCGGAGGTAGGACGTGCTCATGATCGGCACCGAAGTCGTTGAGGTTGGCAAGTCATCGCTGCAACCGGCAGTGGCATCGGCAGCTGCGGCGTGCTGTGCTTGCTGCTGCATCCATACCACGGTCACGCTCTGCAATGCCTTGTCGAGGTCATTGCATCGGTGGTTTGCCTCATGGACGGCCAGGCGCTGTAGCTGGCAATCACTACAAAGTCCGTGATGCTCCACCCGACGTTGGCTAGGAGGTTGGGTAAAGCGACCTTGAGCTCTGATGTCATCAGAGCATCGACGATCACATTGTCCGTGTACCATTACCGACTACAAGATGGTGTGTTTTACGTACACGCCTCCAAGGAATCCCACCTTTCGGAGGATAATCTTGTGAGCTCTAGTTGACGCTGCCTTACCCCATTGTGGCCACATCATATGAAGGGGGCTCCTTCCCCACTCCTGCAAGTGGTGGCGTACCTCCACCGTCAGTGGTGATCTTGAGTCGGCCCGCCGCCTCAACAGCAAACTCCACAAGCTTGCGGCAGTAATCACGAATTACATTAACGGCGACGTCATCTGGCTCGTTCTCAAGGGATCTTTTACGTGGCTGCTTTTGGCGCCCTTGTTGCTCTTGGCAGTCTCGCTACCATAGGCAGCTTCAGGCAATGTGGCAAGCGCTATCCTTCTCGAGCAATCGGCTCGAGTTCGCGACGCGACCATGATGTTCCCAATCCTCGTTGCCTTCGCCATCATCGGTGTTGTGCTTTTTGTCGAGGTCCCCCTCCGGGAGATCCTCCTCCATTGTATCTTCCTTCACGTGGGGGTCACCAACATGCTTGGTGATGTGCCTGTTGGGCACTTTTCTGGCGTCCGTACGCTTTTCAATGTCGCCGAGGTTGGCATCGGTTGCCTTAGGCGATACGGTTGCCTTTGGGTTGGCAATGTGCTCGCGGCGGCAGCTCCCAATATTTGGAGTCTGCCGAGGGCGTGTGGTGAGGCCGTCACCACATTGCCCTCATTGGTCTTGGACGGCCCGGCACTTTCCATCTAGTTGCTCGTGCAACTAGCATGTGAAGATTGTTGTGAGGATCACTCCACAACTTTGTGGAGGAATCACTTCCTAAAATCTTGCTCTCACGATTGGTGAGGCAATTACAACTTTAACTTCTGTTTTCCTAGGCCGCCACGTGAGCACGAAGGCGTGGATTTTGAAACTAGTCTTCCTAAGCCGTGACTCGCGGCAAATGGTAGTGACTAGAATCTAGGAAAACAGATAATTTGAAGACAATGGAATGACGAGGAATCTTCGTGCTACTCACAAAACAAGAGAAAAGAGTGAAAAGAAGACGAGTTATAACAATTTTTAGCAAGTCCTTCATTCTTTCTTCCAACTTGTTGTCTTCCTGTTGTCCTCTTGTCTTCCTTGGTCCATTGTTCACGCTCCTTGACACCTCCTCCGTTCTTCAACGGCGTCTCCCTTGAGCCAGCGGCGTTGGCGAGCCTTGAAAAATCTTCAAGGTGTCACCCTCCTTCTTTTTAGGGTTCTCTCAGGCCGTGAGAGTCCGTAAGCTTGAGAAGGGGCGCTGTCCCCATTTTTGGATGAAGGACTTTTGAAGAAACGTTGAAAATGGGGAGGATTTTGTGGTTGTTGAGGGTGAGAACTCCCCACCCTGCCCCACAAAAATCATTCAAGGCCCTTGGAAGTGAGGAGAGGCTGGAAGGAGGTGACTCCACCAAGTACAAAGTTTTTCCAGCTCTCCAACGTACTTTACAGTGCTTCAATCTGTGAAGCATGGATGCCACTATCTCTTCTGGCGTTTTTGCTGCTACTTGCAACTGCCGGTGAAGTTTTATACATGGCGTAGCCGCCGTTTCCGTCGAACCCTTAGTCGTGGGGGTCGTTTGGCTCTGATACCACTCTAACGTGTCGAGTCTCTAGCTCCTTCTCTGAAGCCATCGTCAGAGTTTGCGTAATGGTGTTCTCAGTCCGCTTCAGAGGTTTACCCCCTTTGTAAGACTGAGGGGAAATTGTCATCAATGACCTAGAGCAAGGAGACTCGAATACTTCAAGTCTCCGTAGGCCCATTTCCGTTTTTAACCTTACCCCTGGGTTTGGGACCCAAACCGGGGGTTTTTACCTCAAACTCGTGCACTCGCACGAGTTTCCCGGATTCGAAACTCATAGTTTGTCCTAAACGGACCCGAGTTTCATTTTCTACACGTCGGTGCGAAATCGTCGTGTGTGAGGCACGATCGACGATTTCACGCCAACTTCTCTCGTGTGCTTCCCTCGTTCCTCGCTCTCAACCTCATTACCCCTATCCCTTGTCCTCGATTGCTCGCTTGCAAGGAGGGAGAGGGGGGGGAGGGCACGAGGCCACAAGGCCTCGCCGTTGAGGCCCTCGTGGCCCCTCAGCCGCCGATCGGGCTGAGGCCGTGACGGGCGGCTGGCGGCTGGCCGCTGGCCGGCTGGTGGCCGGCTGGTCACTTGGCCGGCCGCCAGCCATCTAGCCTGCCAGTAACAAGCTGGCCGGCGGCTAGGAAAGTGCTGGCCGCCGGCCAGCCCTCGCTGACGCAAAGGATGGTGCCCAACCACCCCTCGCTTCAGCGAGGAGGGAGGGCTGAACCGGCCCTCCCGCTACATTGTTCATCACTTCCATAAACATTTCATGGGAATTTAGGAGTGGAAATGGCATAACCATGAACTAAAAAAGCAAGTATCTGGTATGGGACGTCGCCTTTTTTATTTCCTTATTATAGACGTGGATTCTATGGTAGCAGCTACGTAGGTCAATTTTGGTGATTTTTCTTGCCCTAAGAGTTGGTCAGAAAGTTTGTCTTCTAGCAAAAGATGATAGCAGCTCTTGAAGGAGATGTCGTTTGACGCTTTGTGGTCCACGCACATGTGCATCTCACCTGTTTTCCATTTATGGTTAATCATACCTAAAACATACACTATGTTTGTAGTGTACTTGTTACACTTAGGTCTTTGGACGTTTCACGGTACCTTCGTGGAAGTTTCATGGTGCCTTCGTGGAAGTTATGCCTCAATTTCTTTTCTATGTCTGGTCATACATATAAGAATGTATTTGTATGATTCAATGCACAAGGTTTCTTGGAATACTTTCAATGAAAAATTTGACACTAGTAAAGAACTATGGTTACATATTCTCTACTCCAATTGCAATTCATTGAGAACGACGTACATTTGTCCGTAAACCAACTAGGTGACATGTCTGTACTAAAATATCTGGTCTGTTGCAGAATATGGAACTTGCCGGAACACAAACCAATACATTGTTACAATCGAGGTTGGTTTCATTGTTTTGCTTAATCGGGCACCTGCTGGGCCCCGCAATAGCGGGGCCAAGCAGGTTCTTTTCTATTGTTGGGAGGGGGAGGGGGTACGTATCCACGCACTCGCACGACTTACAAACCTCATAGTCTCGACCAAACTTATTACCCAATCACATAAGGGGTTGTGTGTGTGTGCGTTTTTTTTTTGCTTACCCTGCGTCCTGCTCAACCCCGCGGTTGCGGTGACCAGCAGGTTCCGTTTTATTGGTGGGGTGGAACCTGCTTACTCACACGACTTGCAAATCCTAAAATCGTCTCGTTGATCGTCGATAATCGTACATCGGCGGTCAGCGGGTCGGAAAACATTTTGTATTCCTTGTTTTTCCTCTAGTTAAACTGCATAACTGATCAGCTACACCAGCTACTACATTCAATCGTTCTGGGGGGGGGGGGGGGGGCATCCGGATCTCATGCTCCCCCCACTCCCCTTCCCCCCCCGCCCCTTCTCCAAAGTAAAAGTGTATTGGGAGTCTGTCTATAGTTTGTGTAACTTACGGACACATAAAAAATACATTCTTGTACATCATACATTAGTGTAAAAATGTCGATGCTTCACAATACACGCCCCACCTACAGTGACCCAATACACTCGATGGTTGGGGGGGGGGGGGGGGGGGGGGGGGGGGAGGGGGGGGTCTCCCGACGACTTGGTGACTGTTCTGCACAATGCAGCCCTCACACCAGCCGTCGTCCGACAGTCGAAGAATGACATCGTTGATCGTCGATCGTGCTCCAACCTTCGATCTCCGTTCGTCCATCGTCATTCACATATTTACCCGGTTAGAAGCAGTTACCTATGATTGTCGATCACATCCGTTCAACGGCCATAGACTGTTGCATTAGTTGTTGGATTTTTTTTTCTTCTACTGAAAAATAATACACCACCCAGATACACTTTGGTAATACAATCGACCCTTTTGGAGGGGGGGGGGTCTTATGCTGCCTCCCCCCCCTCCCAAAAGCTAAAGTGTATTTGGATAGTGTATATGGTCTGTGTATCTACTGAACAACTGAACAATACAGAGGTGTACACGATACACTAGTGGACAAAGCAGAATTCTGGAAAATACACGCACCAGCTACAATAACCTAATACATTCAAAGGTTTTGGGGAGGGGGGGGGGGGGCCTATCCCATGCTCCCCCCACTCCCCCCCCCTCCCCCAAAAGCAAAAGTGTATTGGGAGTCTGTCTATGGTTTGTGTAGCTTATGGACATGTAAGAAATGCATTCTTGTACATGATACATTTGTGTAAAAAACGTCGATGCTTCATGATACACGTCCCAGCTACAGTGACCCAATACATCCGATGGTTTTTGGGGGGGAGGGGGGGTGGGGGGTCTCCTGACAACGTGGTCACTGTTCCGCATAATGCATCTCTCACACCTTGACGTCGTCCGACAGTCGAAGAACGAGATCGTCGATCGTCGATCGTGCTCCAATCTTCAATCTCCGTTCATCGAACATCATGTATATACCTCAGTGAACCTTGAATTCGATATTAAATATTTTTTAGGTAGTTGAAATTTGTCAAAAATGGACTTTCGTTGAGTTCAAAAGTACCAACAAATTAATTCCAAAATGCTTTCGTCGATTTCAAAGGTCTACCCCCACATTTTTGTCACGGTTGTAACTGGGTACATGGTCCGCTCTGTTTTTGTGCTGCAGGCAACAATTGGTTTTTATTCGGGGCCGGACGATGTTCAGACACTTTGATGTGCATTTCGGTGCCTGTCGAGGCCACTGAGTGCTCCCCGCCTCACGTTTGGCGTTCACCGAACGCCAAAACTGAGAGCGACTAGCATTCAACCGTCTGAATCAACGGCTGAATGGTCGTCGCTCTTGCAGCTGAACACGAAGTACAAAACAGACATTTGGCCCACTTCCTCGTCGAAATAAATAACAAAGTAACCCCGATTGTCGAATTTAATGTTCTACCCCCACTTTTTTGTCGAATTCAAAAGTGCCCCCTACTTAATTCCAAAGTGTAAAAAAAGTCATCGAATCAAGTATGGAACAACTCAATCGTTGAATTCACAGTTCACTGGGGTATTTACGACTAGAAAAAAGTGATCTCTCATCGTCGATCACAGCCAATTGAAGTCAGGAACAGTTGCATTGGTGTTTGTTTTTTTCCTCTTCTGTTGAAGAAGAATACACCACCCAGATACACTTGCCAATCCAATCTACCCTTTGGGGGGGGGGGGT
>SZWC01003322.1:143406-173865 GCA_023375785.1 Penium margaritaceum | reverse complement strand
GGGCTAGTTCCGCAGTTCGTTGCAGAGAAGTGAGATATTGAGTAATCGCAGAAATACGCTTGATAGGAAGCCTGCTTCCCATCGAAGTTCCAAATTCAGAAAGCAAGAATACACTTGACACATTTGACCAAGGGAAACGTTTAAAGACATATATGTGTCTAGGGTACATTCCACCCAGAATTTCATGTATTTATATCTCTGTTAAATTATTAAACTCAGTCAGAACCTAGGTCACAGGTACATTGTGAACAGAATATGACTTTTCTAGTACAATTTCATGGAAATTACCAAATTCTACATATCTAGTACATTGAATGTGCAGTGTATGAAATGGCTATGATTAACCATACCTCCTGTTTTCTCTTTCACATGAAGAAATACTGTGTAGGGTTGAGCTTCATTCAGATCTGAGGCCAAAATGAGCAAGGATGATTCTGAATCTGACATTGTACATAAAGAGATTCATCATCATTCGTCATTGTTCTTGCAGGTACCCTATCAGTAGGTGATGTCGTATGAGCAGAATGAGCAGTAGCCAAGGGGCCAGGGGAATCTGGGATTGAAGATGCGGTTTGGAAAGTTGTAGCAAGAGGTTCTACATATGGGTGATGCACATGATACAACTGAAGGAGTGATCTCAGGCATAGGGATTAGGAAAAATGTATTATGGGAGCAGTTGAGACATTTGGTTTTCGTGAAAGTGTTGTTGAGATTCCCCGTGATGTAGTTTCCGAGGATGGTGTTGAGTGGACTGCTCTGGTAGATGTCGGTTGGCATTATGCGAGTGCTCCAATTTCCCTTCCTTGCTTCCATCTCTGTTGCTTCCTATAACGCTGTTGCGTCATGGATTTCTCAATAAAAGGAATATGTTGTCTTCTACCATTAATACTCACATAGACTACCTCGCTGTTCTTGTCTACCTGTGGATTGTGCTGATACAGGAAACCTTATCCCATTATGATCTTATGGTTGCTTACTGGACAAGTGCTCCGGACTGTTTTTTCCAAAAGATTTGTGGTTGTCAATTGGAGAGGTTTGTAAAGTCAACGGATATGGAGTCAATTATTGATGGTTTTCATTTAAACACCATTGGTTGGTCCAGAAACTCAGCTTCCCAACTATGTTGTTGCTTACAAAGTTGTGTGGAGCTCCTCCATTCAGTAGTGTAGGTCCTGTTTTGTGAGATTTACAACCCCTCTGTTGTATTTGTAGTGATATAGATGGTTGTTCATCCTCGTACCCCTTTTCCAACTTTGTGATCGTAGGAACCCTCATTTGTGGCGAAGTGAGCCTCTCAGATGGCCGACCACTTGGCATATATTTTTTTCAAGCGGACATGATCTCCACCGTTTACTCCTGTCCTTCACTATTTCCAAACTCCTCATCCTTTTGCTACAACGTCCTCCCCTTTTTGGCCTGTTTCCCCGCTTTCCTACAGTAGCTCAACATGTGTCCTGCAAGTCTAGCGCAGCCGTTCGTGATGATCAATGACGTCAATGTCCATCAGAGAGGAGGATTTTGTGGACTGGGACTTTCCTAAGCCACAATATGAACTTTTGCCTTGGGTTTTCCACCTGCTGGATTCCTCCTAACGAGTATTTTAGATGGCGATGACAATGTGATCTGTTGTCGCAACCATTCGCAAAAGGTTCTCTTGGATGCCGCATGTGGCACTTACTCGCCTGATGTCATGTTTGAGGCTCTTGCTGTGGGAGAAGTAGAACTCGTCGGAGGCAAGTTCACTCCCAGGGATAATTTGACAAAAATTCCATGTACACTTTGCCACAATGGACAGCTGACACCGACGTTCAAGCGTGTACCATATGTAAGACTTCTTGTTCATTTCCCCAAACCGAGCGAGTATGGCACGCGCGAAGTCCATCCTGTTTTCCGGTGGATTTCATGAGTCGTATCACATTGGATTGATCTAACTAAAAGGTAGAATGCCTACAATTAGGGATTGTATAGTAATTGCATGAGGCTTCAATCTAGCTCTGTCGATCTAATGCTATCGTTGAATGGCCTACGGATTAGACCACCAGTTTAAAGTTGTGGCACACAGAAGCGAGGCTGCAAGATCAGTTTTCTTTTTGTTGATCTTGACCCCATTGTTGGTGAAGTACATTTTAAAACCCTTCATCTACAAATGATGAAGCTTGGTTTTTCGGAGTACAAAAGATCAAATGGCTTAGAGAGGGAAAGTTTGGGGCTTGCTCGAAAGGTGAAGTTTTCTCTTGGTGAGTATTGCTTCTCGTGCACACACACTCCATAGCTCCTACATCGCGTTGACCTGTTGGAGAAGATGGATGTTGAGGTTCTCAAGTCCCGCCAGCTTCTGGTACAAGTCATAGAAGATGTGAGCCTGTCACCCGGCAAGCAATCGTGGATGCAAAGGATTTTCCAAGCCCGAGGAATCCATCATTGGATCGGCTGTCGAGGTTGCTGGTGCTATGCCATTTACCGGGAAGTATCTCCCTACTACCTGGTTTACCTTGATAGTGTCATTGATCATGTGCTATTGATCCTCCATCACCAGAGCCTTTGCTCAACACTACCGCTCATCGCCGGGTGCACTTGTTTTGTTCACTATTGTCATGGTGATGACTACGGAATTCCAAAAGGTATAAGTAAACTGAAGAGTAGTGCAAGGTTTTTGCCTTGTACATGATGTGTTGGCTGCTCCTCCACCAGTGATGTGCTATAATGTCAAGGGTTAAGCCAAGCCAAACATGGGTGGTTGGGATGGTTGAGGTACAAAGGCGAAGAAGATTTTAAGAGTACGGGACAAGTGGATAAATTTTGTATAGCAGTAATTGTACTTTAATGACAAGTGTTGAACAGGTCGATGATATAAACACAATAGTGTAGCAGGAGGGCCGGTTCAGCCCTCCCTCTTCGCTGAAGCAAGGACAGGTTGCGCACCGCCCCTCGCGTCAGCAAGGGCTGGTCAATGGCCAGCACTTTGCTGGCCGCCGGCCAGCTGGCTGCCGGCCGGATGGGCGGCTGGCGGCCGGCCAAGTGACCAGCCGGCCACCAGCCAGCCAGCTGCCAGACTCCAATCGCGGCCTCAGCCGGATCGGCGGCTGAGGGGCCATGAGGGCCTCGAGGGCGAGGCCTCGTGGCCTCGTTCCCTCATCCTTGCTCGCCCTCCTTGCGAGCGAGCGCGCGAGGACAAGGGAGGGGGACGAGGGACAAGATACAAGAGATGTGAGAATCCTGGCGCACAATTGCCAGCGTGCCTCACACGCGACAATTGCGCGCCAGAATGTCCAAAACTTAAATCAAGGTTTTTTTGCGACAAACTTCGACATAAATTAACAACATAACTCGTGCGAACGCACGAGTTTGAGGTAAAAAACCCCCTGTTTCGGTCCGAAAACCGGAGGTAAGGTTCAAAACAGAAATGGACCTCCGGAGACTCGAAATATTATAGTCTCCCTGCTATCAGTCGTCGATGACAATTACTTCTCCATCCTGCAAGGGGGGGAGGGAGCCCTTGACGCGGACTGAGAATGCCATTCTGCGAACTTTGATGGCGATTTCATAGTAGGAGGTGAATGTTCCTGCCCGTTATAATGGTTTTCAGGGCCAGACGACCCCCAGGACCAAGGGTGCGACAAGAACGGTGGCTATAAGTGATACAAAATACCGGCGGCAGTTACATGCACCAACAGAAATGCCAGAAAGGGATACGATGTCTAAACCTCACGGATTGAAGTATAGTAAAGTGCGTTAGAGAGCTGGAAAATAGCTCTACTTAGTGGAGCCTTTTTCCTTCAATCCCTCATCACCTCCACGGGCCTATGAGGATTTTTGTGGGACGGGGTGGCGAGATCCCATCCCCCAAAACCACCAAATCTTCCCCATTTTCAAGGCTCATTCGAAAACCCTTCGACCAAAAACTAGGGAAGCACTTCTTCCAAAGACCCGAGGCTCTCACGACCTGAGACGCCAAGAAAATAGAAGGAAAAGGAGGCCCAAGGAGTTTTTGCTAGAGGCCTCTCTACCGTCGTGGGGCATAAGGGAGCCAACTCCAAGGAGGCGCAAGAGGCATTAAAGAAGATCAGGAGGAGGCCAATGAGGACCAGATCACAAGAACAAGAGAAAATAGTGCAAAAGGGTGAGAAGAGGGAAAATCTAGTGTAGCAGTGCCCTCTCCCTCATTTGCACTAGTGAGCGTTCTTCACTCTCTTGTAGTAGGTGTTACACGTCGCTATTGTTTTCTGTTTCCCGAGACTTGTTAGGTTGTCTAATGCTGTTAGTCACAGCTTTGGAACCTAGTTGTATTCCATGCACTCGTGTTGACCGTGCCTGAGTAGAAAATAGTGCATTTCTGCCACAAGATTGTGCCGACTGTGGCGGCTCAGGAAAACATAAACAAATTATACAAATGCCTCACCGAGTGCAAGAGCAAGTTCACTTAGGAGGCGATACCTCCTCTACGTTGTTGGTTGATCTTCACATTGCCTTCACATACTAGTTGCACGGGCAACGCGATGGCAAGTGCCAAACCGTCCAAGGCTAAAAAGGGCAAGGTGGTGACGGCCTCACCACATGCCCCTGGCTGATTCCGAATTTTGGGAGCCGCCGCCGCGAGCACAGTTGCCAAACCAAAGGCAACCATACCGCCGAAGGCAACTGACGCCAACCTCAGCGACATTGAGGAGCATGCGGAAGTTGGAAAAATGCTCAACGAGCATGTCGACGTACACGTGAGCGCCCCCATGCAACCAATGACGCGGTCGAAGAGGACCACCCAGGTGTGGATCCCAGCAAAGAGCACGACACAAAAGATGATGCAGACGATGAGGATGGTGATCATCGGCATCGTCATGCAGTGATCTGGAGCCGGTCGCTCAAGAAGGGAAAGATTCTTGTCGGATTGCCTGGAGCTACCAAGGGCAGCAAGGCTGGCAAGAGAAGCAAAGGCGCCAAAAGCAACACCAGAATGAGCCGGACGATGCCACTTCAAAGGCTATTTGCTATGGCCATCAAAGACTGGTTGAGTTGGCTGCCAAGGCAGCGGGTCGACTTTAGATTGGCACTGGAAATGCGAACGCAACACCAAACATGGGAATGGGGATGGACCCCCTCCATACGATGTGGTGGTGATGGGGCAGACCCACGCCCAGTCAAGCATCGTTGTTGACTACATCTGCCTCCGGAAGCTGGGGCTCCTTAGAGGAGTTTACGTAAGCCATACCCTTTTGTAGTGGGTGAAGGTGCATTGACAACATGATACCCTTGAGGAAACCACTTTAGCTCTCACAACATCAGGGCTGAAGTTTACGTTCGCCAACCTGTTGGCCCACGTTGGGTAAAGAATCACGGAGCTCGACCGTGATCGCAAGCTGCAGCGTTTGGCCGCTCATGAGGCAACCCGCTTATGCGATGATCTTGAAAAGGTGTTGCCGAGCATGACCCAAGCGTGCGTGCAGCAGCGATTGCAACGTGTCGTGGGTGCTAATGCCACCGCCAGTGGCAACGATGACCTGCCTGCATCAACGACCTCAGGGTCGGTCATGAACATGTCCTTCCTCCACACTGTGGAGGTCTTCTACAGGGACATAAAGCTGACCGACTGCCTGAGCCGCATGGATCACGTCCTACGCATCCACAAGGCTCCACTCAGTCAGTGGGTGATCTTGCCACAACCCCGCTTGAAGAAAAGCCCTTCAAGTTTGTGGTCAAGGAGTGGAGTGCGCAGAGGCCACACCCTGAGTGGCAGCCCATGCCATGGGAAGCCTTCTGTGCAATCATGCAAAAGAAGTGTACCCTATGTGAGAAGGCATAGCGCGGCAACCACAAGATCAAGGACTTCAAGCTTCTGGGTAGCTTGCTTGAGGCCCACTTGATAAAGTTTACCGCGCCCGTGGAGGAAGCCAAAAGCTTCACCGACAGCGAGGAGACGTGGACCTTCAAGTACCCTGAGTGCTTAGTGCTGAATACTTGCGCGATAATCTTGCCAGTGAGTAGCTCAAGGAAAGGACCACTTCGACTGCAACAGGCTAGACTTGGACAAGCTGGAGGGTGTTGCAAGCTACATGAGCAAAGTGTATTTGGCAAACCCGAAGCACTGCTAAGATGCACGGCCAAAGGCCCGTGCGTAGCAAGGTCACCATACACACATGGATGCTTCAGGAGATGGAGGGACAGCTAAACAATGGGGTTGGCTCAAGGGAGAGCAGCTACCAAACCCACCTTGCGAAGAAGACTGGTGGGAACAAGCCGCCCAACCACAAGTGTGGCTGCGACAATGACGAGCTGCAGGCAGCGTGCGAGCGTTCCACGAGGGACTGTGCCACAATTGCATGCAGTTTGGACACTTCAGGTTTTAGTGCCATGAGGCTGCAAGTGGTGAACAGGAGGCTATAGTGTTGGCTGCAACCGCAGCACCTTGTGGGGATGCCATAGTAGGAGGCCGCAGTCAGGGCCATGGACAATGTCGCGGGCGTGGCAACGGACACGGTCGTGCAAGTGGACAAGGTCGTGGTGCGGGTTTTAACCACCCTTGATTGACGTTAGTGGGGACCAGTAAGGGGTCATGTGGATTCATTTTTTCAGATGAGGATGTAAAACAATTTGATTTTTTTACGAGTTAAATCTTCTCTGTTGTTTTGTCCCCTCTTATTGAACCTCAGTCTACACTTGCTGATTGACATTGTCCACCAAATATTGCATTACAGGACGAGATGCATGACCAAACCTGCGTTTTGGTTGCAAAATCAACCAGTGCACGTGAACTATTGGATGTAGTGATTGAAGCAAACATCATGAAAGCAATGAGATCAATCACGTTTGTGGTACCCTTAGTCGACGATTTTGACCCACACATATTTAAAGACTGGAAAGTGCTAGACGAATTCACCCGTGCCCATTTGATGTGGACCTAAGTGGGTGAATCATGGGAGTTGCAGCACCCGCCATACTGATTCTGTATTCACCACAAACTCGGCTTGCCATCGTCAAGCCCGTAAGCTCGCAAGAGTGGAGGCAACATGACGATCCAGTTCAGAGGACACCTAGCTGGTCCCCATTGAACATGCTGGCCGACACTTCAGGGGATGACTCTTTTGATAGCCTTGGATTTACCTGACAAGTGGGCTTGGAGTATGGGCCATCTCATGCTGCAATTCTCATTGGTGAAAACCGTAGGGTACCCATGATTGGTACATGTAAAGCAAAAATTCGTATTCAAGGGTACACACAGAGCGTGGTGTTTAAGGTACTCAATCTTTTTGAACCGTTTAACGTGGTGCGGGGCGATCCTTGGCTCTGCAAACACTAAGCTCTGATGTACTTTGAACCGAGTTTTTTATCCTTAAAAAAGGACAATGCCGCTTTACTTTGGTTCCAAGTACAGAGATGTCACCGACCCGATTGCAATTCCATACCAACTTGTCTACGATGCAGGTCAAGAGGTGGCTTCGACCAGGTTGTTAATACCTCTTGGCTCAGCTTAAAAAACTAGAGGACGACATAAAGGAAGACACGTCACAAGAGATCAAATCTCTGTTGGTGATGTTCTCAAGTGTATTTCAAGACCAACCGGCTGGGCTTCCACATGAACGGCAAATGGGCCACATAGTTTTTCTGCAACCAGATGCAACTCCACCGTTGAGACCCATTCATTGCCTTGGTCTGGTAGAAAGGTAAGAGGTCAAACGCCAAATGAAGGATTACCTTGCGAATGGGTGGATTAAGCTGAGTGACTCACCGTATGGTGCACCATCCTATTTGTGAAAAAAAAGGATGGTGGTTCAAACATGTGCGTGTACCATCGAGCGCTAAACAAGCTGACGGTGAAGAGTTGACTCCCCTTGCCGCGGATAGAGGACTTGTTTGACCAAGTCCAAGGTGTAAAATTCTTTTTGTCCTTGCATGTGTCTCAAAGGTACCATCAAATCTGTATTACGGAATACGATACGTCCAAAACAGCGTTTCAAACGCATGTGGGACACTATCAATTCCGGGTTTTGTGCTTCGGGCTAACGAATGGCCCACCAACACTCCAAGGTGGAATGAACCAAAAGTTTGCCAATAGACTTGGTCAGTTTGTCTTACTTTACCTAGACGTCATCCTTGTTATCTTCAAGTCAATGGGAGAGCGCAAAAAAATCTATGCAAAGTCCTCACGATACCCTAGGAACAGAAGTTCTACGCGAAATTGAGCAAGTGCAAGTTTGTACAAGATGAGCTTGAATACCTTGGACACATCGTCAGCAAGGACAGTGTCTGTATCGACCCACAAAAGGTCCAAGCCATTATGGAGTAGCCACGCCCATGAAATGCTGGACAGATTCGGTCTTTCCTCGGCCTTGTAAACTACTTTTGACGGTGTATGCAAGGGTATGTGACCCTGGTAGCACCGTTAAGTAAGCTCAAGCAAAAATATGTGCATTGGGCATGGAAATCTGATTGCAAGAACACCTCTCTTAAATTCAAAGAGCTTCTATCCATCGCGCATGTCCCCGCTATTCCGGATCTATCCCAACTATGGGAGGTTTGATGCGATGCTTTGGTAGTAGGACTCAGAGCTTTCCTCATACAGAATGGTCACCGAGTTGCATATGAGAGCCGGGACCTCATCCCCACGGAAACGAGGTACATGACTGGGAATCAAGAGCTCCTTGTGGCGGTACATGCTTTTAAAATGTGCCGTTGCTACTTTGAGGGTGCTTAAGGGGGTGTGACATTCAGAACCGACCATAACCCATTGGTGTTTTCCAAACGTAACAGAACCTATAAAGACGATGAGCGTATTGGAGCAAATACTTGAGCTCATTCTCGTTCACATGGGAATATCGGCCAGTAGGCATCAACGTGGCCTATCCACTAAGGCGGCAGCATGTGGAAACTAAAGCAACCACGAGGTAGGTGGGTGTTTTATGGCCATTGCAACAGCAACCGTGCAAGCTCCACATCTCCCTGCACCCGTCCGGCAACCACCTTGAGAGATTGTCCACTACAATCATTTTGTAAGCACAATCTGGATGGGATGTTGTGTGGATTCTTGGTTTCAAGACTCAAAATCTAGACAAGTACCGATTACTGGAGGCTGCATGAATCTTCTGGCATGGGGAACAAGTTGTGCGATACTTGGAAGACCTCCGAGTGAAGATTATTTCCCATTTCCACGACCCGTCGATCACAGGTCATGTGTGACCTCGAAATACTGGATAGGCACTCACGGACCACTAATGGTGGCCAGGATGGGATTGCAATATCCGTAATTATTGCATGACATGCAACCTATGTCTTCGGAATAAGGCTAGTAACAAGAAGCCTGTTGGACTCGTCCAACACCTTCCTACTCGTTGAAATTCATGGGAGTGTGTCAACATGGACTTTGTTACTGGACTTGCAGACACGGCCTGTGACCACAATGCAATCCTAATGGTTGTGAATCTCCTCACAAAGACGACACACTTCATTACTACAACCACTGATGTGAACGCAGAGGAGACCGCTCGTCTTTTCTTTGGGGGTCTCGTAAAGTATCACGGTTTGCCACTGCACAACATCTTTGATTGAGATAAGAAAAATCCAGTAAGTTCTGGCAAAAGATGCACGAGTACTTTGGCAGCGAGTCCCAAACGTCGACAACATTTCATCCTCGAATTAGTGGACAAACAGAGTGCATGAACCGCACTGTAGAAAAAATACTCCGCATGTACATGGACCCTGCCATGAATAACAAGGACATATTCCTAGCACCGGTAGAGTTTGTGGTGAATAACTTGGTGAACGAGTCTACATAGTTCTCACCGTTTGTGTTGAACATTGGTCAACATCTAGTGGTGCCCTCTTCATTGGTGAAAATTAGGACTACATGAGGACAAGTTCCTTTTTCTCAAGCCTTTGCCGTGCTCATAGAATCCTTGCTACACATGGCGAAGGGTCACCTTCAAGCTGCCCGGCAACAACAAAAGGCATTACCAGCTATTCGATTATTTTGATATTGAATATGTTTCCCCTCGTTGGAATTCATCAAATTTGACCTGAACGCCAAATAAAATGGACCACAAAACATGTTCAAAATCCATTTGTCAAATTCACGGGACCAGTCCTTGAATTGACTTCCGAGAGGCCGGGGCTCATGCTTTGCTTTGTTTGGTGCTTGTTGTTCTTGCACTCAACAAAGAAAACGGGCAAGTTCGAACTTTACTCTTTGCGAATCGGTGTTTGGAGTTTCAAACATACAAGTGCACGTCAGAAAAAACATTTTTTGTTGACCTATTGTCAAAACGATTGACGACGTGCATGGGGTCGTGAGAATTCTGGTCAGATTTTGTTCGATCTAGTGTGTGCGCATCTCATTGGCTGGATTCTCACATGGCGCAGCAGGTTCTATTCACTGCCACAAGGTCAATGCACTTGCAAACAGAATGGCGATGTCGAAATCGCGGTTCACGAAAAATGCAATTTTACCCTGACGTTCAAGTCAAAGGACCACCAAGCCAGCTCTGGTCGAGTTCAGCCAGACACAAAATGTATTGAACCCGTGTCAAAATCAAGGAACACTAAATTCAGAAAAGCCTGAATATTGAATTCAATGAGCAGTAGGGTGTGCCAACAAAAGTCGTCATGTTGTCTCGTTTCACATCAGTGACAAAGTGTTTCTTAGCACTAAGAATCTCTGGCTGAAGTCGCCAAAGGCACAAAAACTTCTACCGCAGTTCATTTCCCATCATTGCACGACTCGGGCTAGTGGCATATCCATTGCTACTTCTGCTGAGTATGAGAATACATTACGTGTTTCATGTAACCCTATTATCTCCATTCATGATAGTGCAAATCGTTCAGCCACCATCGGCATTCCTTTCTGCCACCGGCCAATACGATGTTCTTCGTGTACTCTAGTATCGATAGCGTACTCTCTGGTCACAAATTGTTAGGGAATACCTCGTTCATTGGGCGGGGTGTGGACCTGAACATAACTCGTGGGAGCTTGAATCTCAGTTGCCCACAGGGGTGGTCAATGGGTGTTGGAATAAGCTAGCAACCCGCACGGATAGATGCATGTCAGGGGGCACCACCAAAACATAAACAAAATGAACAACATTCCTGCGGGGTAGGATTCATGGAATGCGACCATATGAGGTTGTCAACACCCAACATGGTTGTCGCACGGACGCTCTAGCCTAAAGAGGGGAGGCCACTAGCCATGCTGAACGACAAGTTGCAGTTTAGGTCCAAGTACCATGCGCGTGTTCATGTTTGTTTGGTGATTGAAATCACTAATTTTCTTTCACAATGTTGATGACTCACTAACTAACAATCCTACTTGTTCTTTACGAACCGAGACGGTTCATAACAAGTGGGGGAGAATGTAGCGGGAGGGCCGATTTGGCCCTCCCTCCTTGTTGAAGCAAGGGGTGGTAGCACACCACCCCTCGCGTTAGCAAGGACTGGCCGATGGCCAGTACTTTACTGGCTATCGGCCGGCAGGGCAGCTTGCGGGTGGTCGAGTGATCAGAAGGCCACCAGCCGGCCAGCCGCTAGCCGCCGATCGCGGCCTGAGCCGGATTGGTGGCTAAGGGGCCACGAGGGCCTTGAGGTCGAGGCCTCGTGGCCTTGCACCCTCGTCCTCGCTCACCCTCCTCACGAGGGAGGGAGCGAGGATGAGGGAGGGGGACGAGGGATGGGAGACGAGAGATGCGAGAAAGTCCTGACACAAAATTGCTTGTGTGTCTCGCACGTGACAATTTCCTGCAAGAACATGAGAAACTTAAATCAAAGTTTTTTAAGTTCATTCGTGAAAACAATTGACATAAAAAAACGGAAATGGGCCCCTGGAGGCTTGAAACATTTGAGTCTCCCTCCTCTGGGTCATTGATGGAGATTACTCCTCGGTTCTGCAAAGAGGGGAAACCAATGACGCGGACTAAGAACTTCGAAAATGACTTTATAGTAGGAGCTGGAGGTTCTGTCCCGTTACATGTAACAAGAAACAAAACGAGGCATGTGTTTGATTTTGGGTGCTCGAGTCAAGCTACGCGTTTGACATTGCGTTGTGAGTGGTTGCCTCTAGTTAGGGGGTTTCTAGAGTATTGAGACGCGGCTCTGTACAAGTCTAATGCCATCATGAATTCAATCGAACTGTAATAAAACATTGATACAATTTGCAATACTTCTTCAACCCTTGGAGAAAGTGGTTGACGGTGTTGGAACCCTCAAAATTGGAACACTGGAGGTCAGGGAAGGTGGAAAAATCTCCCTTGGCCAAACTGCATACAATCATGAGGTTGGCGCGTAGTGGGCTGTGAATGTTAGAGCAATTTGCCTACTTGTAACGTTTAGGAACTTGTGTACGTCAGGGATGTAATAGTTTGGATTTGACCACACATCTCTCACAACTCGGATATGTGGTCACACGAATGACGTGGGGCCTTTGACAATGAATGCTTGTAAGGTCAACGGCACTTGTAATAACTGATCATCACGACAACTGTTTTATTGACTTTCCATGAATGCGGATTTTGTTCCTCGCACATCTATTGAGCAGTACAGTTTAACTTGTTGACATGCTCTGACATACCTGTTTCTTTGTTGCTGGAGTCTACCTAGAATTAGGTTTCAAGTGTGGGATACATTGGGTACATATGCAATGCACTCCTCAAGTCAACATGGCCACAAGCAAAACCCAAAAGCAGTTTTATTCTAAATGGTTGTGTGGAAAACCAAACATCAATGGGGACTCCCTGACCATTAGTCTAGCCAGACGTGGGCCGTGTGATGACATCCAATCTATCCTTAGGCTTGCAACAACAACGTCTTCGCTCATGTGAAAGAAAAAGCACTGGCAAGCATGCCAAGCAAGAATGATAGCCAAGGCAAGTTGAATACCTGAACGATAGTAAAGAAATGTACTACAAGGTTCATAAACTTTCATTTATCCAGTCATATACAGTCACCTCTGTGCTACCCTCCATGATCATCCCTTGTTTCATCTTGCCTAGGTCTCCCCGTCCCTTCACTGCCTGTTAATTGGCCACAGTCATGCATTCTACGTACCCGGGCGTGATCCCGGTAATTGCGGGATACTTTTCTGCTACTACATTCCCCAGCATCCTCATATAGTGTTACGCCAAACAAAACGTGCGTGGTTGACGAGGATAAGGTGGTGAGAATGAGATGTTTTGGGATATTGAGAAAAATGGGCACTTCATGTATATCAGTAAGTGTAAATCCATGACAGGTGTCACGTGATTCAAGGACATACGTGCAAGAGCAAGAAACACAATGGGACATCCTGTAGTGTTTTTGACATAAACCTATTTTTTTAACCTGATTTAGTGATTGTATCTTTGAATAAAAAAACTGGATCCCAAACATTGTTTAGATGCTTCATCCAAAGGCCCTTGAACTTTTTGGTTTTGTAAATGGAGAAAACCTGGTGGAGGTCGACTCTATAAAATGCAACCCTGCAAGTGCAAATGAAGCTTTTAAATTTAGAATTACAAACTTCAACCCCTGTAACGGCCGCAACAAAGCATATCCGCCCCAAGCATCTGATATGGCAGGAGGCATTGCACTTATGTAATTGAATCAACATTCAAATTGCAGATCGGGAAGTCTTTTCCCCCCAAAAAGAAGATGATTGGAAAGAACCGAACTAATTTAGTGTTTCATTGAAACTCCCATGGATTTTTATATGCACTCTATGACTGAAAGTTTTGAGTCAATGTAAGCAAATAGTAAAGAGACTACAATGTCTTTTGTTTTGGGTGCTCGAGTCCAGCGACTCATGCAATGCCGCTTCATGAATGATTGCATAAAGAACCTCAACCAAGAAGTTGGGGTGTTTTGAGAGTATCGAGGTTTCGCCTTTCCAAAAATACTTGTGCCATCGAGAAGTCAACCAAACAGTAACACAACATCAGATGCTTTGCGAGACTAACCCTACCCCCACCTAAACCTGGAAACTAGTTAGCTGGTTTCAGTTTCGGGCCTGTCCATAATTCAGAAGCAGGCAGCAATTGTTTTACTAAGCAGCACGGGGAGATGCCGAAGAAGGCACGCAAGCGACCCCGCGGTGAGACCTTGGACCCCTGCTGGTCCTCGGTGTACCACACAGAAGCTAAGGATCCCCAGACGCCAGCGAGGTGCAAGACAACAAGGTGGCCCAACAAGAGCTCATACGGTGTGACGTGGTCCAGAACAGGACCGTGCGAGAGGCGGTTCCAGACCCAAGTCATGTACGCAAAGCCTTCAAAAGCGAAGGACTCTGAAAGACCGCACTCAGACTGCATAACGCAAACCGCATCCTCCATTGTGTGGTTCCAACATTCAGAAACATCGTTCTGCTGAGGAGTAGCAAGACTCGAGACCTGGTGAAACCCCGTGCTCGACAAAGAAGCTGTCCAACTTGGCAAGAAACTCGCCGCCGTGATCCGAGCGTAAGGTGTGTTGCATGTGGCGAGACTGAAGCTCAGCCATCACTAGCCAGAGGCAAACCGCGAGAGCAGCGTCACTGTTCTGGCCCAGGCTGTAGACCCACCGCATCCAGGTGAAGTCATCAGCGAAGGTCAGGACGTATCGACCCTGATCGGACAGAGACTCGACAAGTAGGAAACCAAGAAGGTCTGAATGGACTAACTCGAGATGACAAAGTACGTGTGAACGAGAGTCAGGGTAGGTGGGACAATGCATCTTACCCTGAGCGTAGAAGAGACAGTCGGTCTTGGGCGGCTTCTCGAAAGAAGCCGTGTCAAGACCGAGGGCGGGATATGTCCGAATGAGCTTTGACACAGTGTCGGAGCCTACGCGACACAAGCGGCGATGAAGTAATCGTTGGTGTGCAGGAGACAGAATACCAATGAAAAAAACACGAGCGAAAGGGGAGGGGGGGCAAGGAGCAGATGTCCGAGAGACATGATACAAGTCATCCACAACAGAGGCACGAAGAACAATGCTACGAGTGTCAATAGCAGTCACAGTCACAGACTCTGTTGTGTGCTCCACAGAGAGCCCCAGTAGTGTGCAAGAATGTAATGAAAGCAAACTGAGCTCAAGGTCAGGCACAAAAAACACCTCGAAAACATACAGGGGTCCATACGGACCATCAAAACATACGAACCCAACACCCTAGACTGACAAGGACTGACCAAAGCCTGTGCGGACAGAACGAACAGACGCAACAAGGTTGAGGACAACGAAATCACTACGAAGACAGGTCATGTGATGAGTGGCACCGGAGTCGATGATCCAAGTGCCACCGGGATCACAACTAGAGGACGTCACTATACAACGGGTGATGGAACACTTTGCCTTGGATGGACGCTGGGCATTAGGTGGGAGGAACGACGAAAAGCACAAAGGTGAGACTCGTGAATCCAATCCATATAGTCAGGTCCATCACCATCACATGCCGACTGTACCCCCCCACACGAGTCATCCCGAGCCACAAGAAAAGAGGAACAGTCAGTCTGTGAACCACCCGACTGTGGCAGCCCACTCGCACCTCCCTGAAAGTGAGGCGCCAAAATGTGTCGGAGCTCGACGATGGTGCAATCACGTGGGTTTGGGTCACCGCTTGTCCTCGGTGGTGAAGCGAGAACTGCTGCAGTTGTGGTCGTCGCGTGCCCTAAGGATGTACTGCTTGATGTAGACCATAGCGCGTTTGCAGCCTAGTGCCCGCCAGTAATCAGTGCCCAATCAAGCGGCTGCTGGCACTCGGTGTATCAATGGGCGCCTCCACATTTGTAGCAGTGAACGGAGCGTCCACTGCTAATGCCCAATGACGGCTGCTACTATGACTACTGTTGGCCCGAGCCGCGCATCTGTCCTTCCTTCTTCTCTTGTGCCGCTGCCAGGACACCGTATGTCTGAGTCGGTGTAATCGGGGTGGAACGGGAGGAGGAGGACGTGACAGAGGATGGAGAAGGAGTCTTTAGGAGGGGCGTCGGTGGTGATGAAACGACTACGATAGCAATGGAGGTCTCCTGATGAGCAACGGCCTCCTCATCGGCGGAAGTCACCTAGAGGAAGAGCTGGTGGGCCTAGAGAAGAAGCTGTAGTGAGGTCAAAAAAGGCTCGAGCACGGCATCGCTATACCTCGTGGAGATGTGTGTGTGCTTAAGGCAAACACCAAGCATGATCGTGCGGAGTGTCCAGAGCTGTGTACCTCCTGAGGTCCCAAGACGCATGTAGATACGCATGGCGCGTCACCAGTAGTTGGCTACAGGCTTGATAGGCCCTTGACAAAGGGAGTGAAAGGCACGGATGTGCGAGGCGCAAGTGGCGTGCGTCTCTGCAGCAAGCTAGAATAATTCTAGGTCCCAGCCCCCGCGTGCATCAACGCCGATGCTTGTACCCGCCTCACCAAGGAACGGACATAAGTCAACGACGGTCTTGCGCGGCGTGGCATAGAGAAGTCCGCGCATTGCCCTAGCCGCTGTCAGCACTTGGGCTCGGTCCGTAGTCTGATATGGACTGTGGTAGTAGGGCCACACGCCCTCTGAAGTGGCCCAAACCTGGAAGAGGATCTCTTAGCAGTCAAAGCCGACCTTGCTGACATACCGTGGGGGCGGTGTCTCGAAGTCCTTGGGCTGCCGCTTCGTATGGAGAGCAACCACTGGATGGGAAAGACAAGGGATGGGAAAGACGCCGGGAAGAGGGAAGTCGCAGGGGTGGAGGTCAGGCAACGATCAAAACTCGGGAAAGCGAGATGTGTGTGGGGGCCAAGAGCTTGTTTCAAGCTGTCGGAGAGGCTCCTGTAGCACACGAATCTCGTGCTCGGGGAGGTCGCCCTCCATGCCTGGCATGTCTGGATCCTAGTCCCAAGGATCCAGGGGTGGCGGATCGGTTCCAGCTCCTATCTCCAGTGCTGGAGCTGACTACTGTGTAGAGGTGCGACCCCGGCCGCTCCCCCAGAGGTCTCTCATGGAGTTGTGGAATGCCCTCGATGAAGCTCGGTGAGTGTACGGATGGCGTCAGTTTGCTCCCACTACAGGCGACGCATCGCATCTTGCTGGCTCCGTAGGTCCTCAATTGCCTGCAAACGTGGGCCCATGACCCTTGAGGAGGAAGAAGAGGGATCTAGTATCCTTTTCCCCTTCTCGCCTGACAGAGCCATGTCACCGCTCATTATGGGCCATGATATCAACGTGGTTGGATTACAGAAACGCGAGCGTTTCTTGGAGAGTTGAAATGATGGCAACTTTTGACCCTCCGATCAAACATTTCACTAAGGCAAGTGCTGACGTCAGCAGGAAGTTGCAAACGTCCGCATGACACGATGACGAAAGCAAGGAAAAATGCTGTCGTAAAATCGTCTTCTGCTACGCGGACAGGCGGCCGCTCCGCAGCAATCGCACGGAAGCTGAAAGGAAGTTACTGCACAGCTTCCGCTTAGCTGCTGCGCAGTGGCGTCAGTTGCAACAGCGGCCGGGCGGCTCCGTGCGAGCCAGCCGCCTGGCGGCTGCGTGCGCGGTCGTGGCAACAATTGTACGCTGTTGCTGCTGCTACGGGCTGTGGCTATTGTACGTTGCTGCCGCCGCTGCACGCTATTGCCGCTACTGCTGTATTAGTGCTATCGCCGTTGGTGCTGCGAGTGCTATTTCGTTGCTGTTGTGCTGCTGCCATCACTGCTACTGCCGTTGATGCTGTGCTAGTACTGCCGCGTGCTACTGCTGTGCTACTGTCGTCGCGCATTGCTACTGCCGCCGTGCACTGCTGCTACTGCCGAGCGCTGCTGCTACCGCCGCGCGCTGCTGCTGTCGCAGCGCGCTCCTGCTGCCTATGCTGCCGCCCTGCTGCTCAGTGCTCGTGCTGCCGTATGTGCCTATGTCAGTAGCTGCTGGCAATTGTAATCTATTGCAGCTGTCGCTTGCTGCCGCTAGCGGTTGCTGGTGATGCTATCTTGTGTGGTGATGTCGGGGTACGTCGACGGCGATCGACTGTCGTCGTTGATAGGTCCCTGTGGATCTTGCAGCGGTGACTCTCATTGCTGCTGCTCTGTTGCATCTCTGCTACGTAGCTTGGTGAGAACTGTCTCACCGCTTTGAGACCATGAGAAGATGCCTAGAAGCTTCCTAGCAACACAGTCGGCAACTAGGCATCGGTGCTTGGTCAGACGGTGACGACAGTCACAAGTCGTGCACCCAACGGCAAGGGTCTGGCTAGGAGACACAAGGCAAAGTGTCAGAATGCTTCAATAGCATTTGCATAAAGAAATGACAAATGACAGGTCCATGGCATAAGCATCTCCCGCTGCGCACCGCGGGTGTTGCACGCGGCAGTGCAAGATCTGTCCGAAAACCGGCCTAGAACCACTATTTTGGCCGTAACTCTACGCAGACACGTCAAAACGCTACGCTGTGTGAACCTAGACATGCAAGATCAAAAGTCGGATGCTATGACTGGTCACATGCATGAACTCGGCATCAAACGGTGTACACACAATGCAAAAACATGCAAATTGGGCCGATGGCCAGTCCACCGATAAACTCCTGTGTGTTGCAGAGAAACTGTAGGAGGTCGCGGGTAGCGTCTAGAGCTATGGAACGGTCGTCGGTCAGCTCCAAGGTGGTAGTCCGCCACGAGATGACTCACCAGTTCCTCCAGGGTTTGCATCAGGGATCTGCATGAGTATGGACACGGGCGAGTGGTGACAGTAAACTGTACAGGTCGACAAGAATGTCACACATCAAAACAGGGGGGGGGGGGGGGGGGGGGGGGGTGGTGGGGAGTTTAGCTTTGCAATGTCTCGCAGACCGATTGAAGGAGCCACGTGGCCTGAGTGGGGTCACGTGGGACAATTGGCGGTGTGATGGGTTGGATGGAGGTTCGGAGACCCACAAGTATTGCAGTTTTGGCCTAGTCAGCGAAGGATCCCATCGAATGCTTCACACACCCGTCGGGTTTTGCAATAACGGTTTGCATAGAGCCCTTTCAATGCGTGGGGAGTCGCAAACCCGCCACGTTAGCCCAAGGAAACGCCCCATTGACCAGTCAAAAACCCCTCGCCAAAGGGGTTTTTGACTGTTGTAAAGAAAGGATGACATGAGCAGTCTGATGCCCCTTGCATGTGACGTCGAGATTACGAAATTGTGTCACTTGTACTCAGATACATTGCTGACTTTCTACGGCATGTGGCTAGTATGAATCTACAGAGCGGATTACTGACATGGGGGTGTTAATCTTAGAGTTGTGGATAAGGCAGTTTCGTAGATTACACCAGTAGGTATGGGGTTGAACCCCCACCATAAGGTTTCCATGGTGCCCAAAAGGACGGAGTTGTTATATGCCCATTGTCGCGGTCGATAGATCCGCGGTGCCCAATGTCGAAAGCGAACCGTATGCGGTGCCCAAAGTCGATTCCGACTCGCATGCGGTGTCCATATTCAGAATCAAAATGACTGCAATGCCCATGGTTGAAATCGACATGACATCTATGACCCCGGTTAGTGTCAGGTATGGGCATGCGTGATATATGTTTCATGGTTTTAACATTTTCGACATTGGTTTCAACAACCATGACAAAAGATATGTCGTCGCCGGTCGTTCTTGAAATATGGAAGATTACCTCGTGGTTCGTTAGGGCTCTGACGCCTTCTTCGTGAGGGTCTTGCATAACATAATGTAACGCTTGGGCTCGTACATAGGCGCTGCACACCATCGTGCCAATTGTGTCACGTCATGTCTGTTTTTTCAAGGTTCGACGAAGTTTAACATTTTGTACAAACGTAGGTACCTAACACGCCCGTGTGTTCGCACACACTCGCATCTGATGTTGACAGCCTGTCACGAATCACACTCTGCCGGGTTCCCGAGTTGCCATGCATCTCCCATTATACACGGTCACCATGTGCCTACCACAGCATCTATCGTACGCAATACAGGAAAATATTTTCCGACATTCGAGAACAGTTGTGGTTAGGGGAAGGGGGGTGGTTTGGCCGTGCATTGCATTGTGTTGCATTGAAGCGTCGTTGATGTTGGTCGTGCCCACGGCAACCTCGTAGACGGAGCATGCGTGACGACCGTGGGTATCCAATGTATAAAAAGCTCGTTTTTATGAACAAAATGCCCATGGAGTGTCCCGATGGCGGGTACCACGCACCACAGTGGTGCCGTACCTGTCACATCATCCTGGTTCCCGCCGGACGACAGCGACGACTACGGCATAGATGATTCGTGCTTGACGCAGCAGACACCAAGTGCCGACAAAGACGATGCACCGGCAGCTGCAGTCGACGGGGCCCCACGCCGTGAAGCCAACGTACCCCTCGGGATGTCCCGTGTATGCGGGCGTGTGCACTCTACGAAGGGCGGGACCGTCCGTTCTGATGATGAGGCAAAGGCAGCCGACGCCAAGGCGAAAGCTGTCCCCGCCCGCATCTCTGATCCCAGCCCACGTGCTCCCCCCAAGAAGCGTAAGGCTGCGGTGGTCTTCCCGGGTGGCTCAACGTTCGAGAACATGGCCGCGTGCAAAGCCGCAGTCGAAGAGTATGCGGTACACAACCGCATGGCGTTGAGGTGGCTGAAAAGCGATCCCACTAGGTTTGTGGCCCGGTGCAAGCAGTTTGCCACTAAAGGCTGTCCGTGGATCGTTCGTGCCGGGTATAGCAAGAAGTCCAGTGCAGTCAACATCACCTTGTTCGTGGATGGCCATCTTTGTGACCCCGGCCTTGGCCGGGGTAACCCCGTGCGCACCATGAGGTGGGTGGCACGACACATTGAGAGCACCATCGCCCGGGACCCGTCGGTGAAGCCTAAGGCGCTGCAGGCGGTTGTTACAGAAGTGGCCAACACGAAGGTGCCATACACCACCCTCTACCGTGCAAAGAAGCTGTGTCTGGAGAAAATGTACAGCAAGAAGAGCGAGTCCTGGAGCATGTTTCCAGGGTACGTGGACGAGGTAAGATATCCCGTTTTAACTTACCTGTTGTCAACCATTTGCAACTACGGCTATGACATAGTCCGGTCACTGATCATGTCGAATATGTTTCAATGTGCAGGTGCTGAGGGTTGACCCGCAAGCCATCGCCAAAGTGGAGAAAGATCGTGACACCGGTGCCTTCGACCGTGTGTTCATTGTACCAGGTGCCTGCAGGCGGTGTTTTGAGTACACGAGGAGGGTCCTTGTCATGGATGGGACACACCTCAAAAACGGCCACAAACAGGTACTGCTCATCATGCAATTTGTTGACGCTAATGACAACGCGGTGCCCGCTGCATACGCCCTGGTGTCCGGGGAAGATGAGCACAATTCGTCTTGGTTCTATGAGTTGGTGGCAGCAGCGTACCCGAACGCAGCAGCTCAGGGGACCGTGGTCATTTTTGACCGGGAGAAGGGACTGGCCAATGCAGTCGAGGCCAAGCTGCCCAGGGCGACTCACACGTACTGCGCGTGGCACCTCATGCGCAACGTGCAGTCCAAGTTCCAGGGCAGATCTGGCGCACTTTTCTGGAACATGGCACACGTGACGACGGAGGCGGATTGGGACGCAGCTCTGGCAAAGATGCGGCGCACATCACCTAGGGCGGTGGATTACCTGCTGGGCGGGAATGGAGATCCCGGTATCCCGAAGGAGCGCTGGAGTCGGCTTTACTGTCCGCTTTCTCGCGGTGGGCATACCACCAGCAACGCCATGGAGTCCCTGAACGGCAAGCTAGTCGAGCTGTGCAAGATGTACCCATTTTTCTGCTTCGTCAACTTGCATCTGTTTGTACAGCGGTTGTGGAATATTTGCCGCAGGTTGGCACACGATGCCCCGGGCAATGTCGCGCCCGCGCTCTACCTGAAGCTGAAAAACAACTGTGACCGCAGCAGGGAGTACGCCCTAGACTTGGACGGCGACGAGAGGGGGCCGTGGCACGCTAGCACAGCTACTCGCCCCAATGGCACTCCACGCGACGTCAATATCACGACGAAGTCCTGCACATGTGGGCGGCGGCGGGAGTATGGAGTGCCGTGTCCGCACGCGTACAACCTACTGCTGGAGAACGCGATGAACCCGGTTGCCTACGTCGATCTTGGCTACCTCAACCTGAGCTACAAGCGCACCTACAACGCACCCTTCCCACTGCCAAAGGTGCGCCAGGTCAAGCCCCGCAGAGCCCAAGTGGAAGCAGCCGGGCCCAAGTCGCGGGCGTGGGCGGCCAGCCACGGTGCGCTTGGATAGGTACACGAAGTTGAAGAACCGCCACATCTGTGTACACTGTGGAAAGCAGGGACATGTCCGGCGGGCATGCCCGAACATGGAGGCCCCAAGCCCAGAGGCGATGGCAGCCACACGCGTCTCCGAGCTTGACACAGAGAGACGCATGCATGCCTCGTGCAGGAGCAACGTGGACGCTATGGGATACTCAGGGGATGAGGCCGATGATGCACCACCTACCGCAGAGGATGCAGAGTCTGAGGATGAGGAGGAGGAGAAGGAGGAGGAGGAGGAGAAGGAAGAGGAAGACTCCCACGAGGAGGGGGAGGACGAAGAGGGAGGGGAGGGAGAAGAGGAGGAGGAGGAGGGGGGGGAGGAGGAGGAGGAAGAGGAGGGGGGGGGGAGGGGGGACATGAGGTCGTTGACCCTGTCTCTGTGTCCAGTGACGAGGAAGGCGTCGACCACCATGATGCGGAGGACCGTGAGGAGGCCTGGATGGCCTTCCATGCCGAAGTGGACAGCATCAACCGGTCCTTTGCCATTTGGCGAGCCTGAGTGAGCTCTTTCATTCTGCCACTATGTCATTTCAGGAGTTAGTTGGTTGTGTTCATGAATTTTGACTATGTGTTCCTTGTCTGTGTTTGCTTTGCAGAGATCAACAACGACCACTTGTGATAGGGGAGGTGCATGCCAGACACCATGTGGCGCATGATTGCACTCCTGTATTACAGTAGGCTTCAGTTGTGGTGTATGTGGATTAGTAGTTTTGAGTAACAGCATTTCACAAAGGATTTGAGTGACCATTGCCAGATCTCGGGTACTCCTCCCACCCCATGTGCAAACCCTAAAGCATGGAATACTCGTCATTTTACATAATTGAGCATCATAAGTGACAAGTGTGATTTGTGCCTTGTCCCAGTGTGCAAGTGTTGTAATCCACAATTGCAGATGTATTCAAATAGTAACGAAGAGTTGTGTGATAATACAGTCTAAATCTTGATCCACCACCCAGAGGAATGAAGGGTACATATAGACTCTTGACATCTTCAGTTCATTCTCTTTGCATCATTAGTTTGATGGAATGGACAACATGGCTTCTTGTGCCCAAGACGACTTGACTATCATGTTCCTCCTGGGAGTTGGTACAACATTTGTGTGTCAGAAACTGCTCTCCTACTTGTGGCCGCCAACAAGAACAAGATTCGTAGGCATGTGCCATTGTACACCAACACACAACGACACATGTGAATCGGATACGGACTCTACTATACCAGAGGCAGAGGAGAGTCATGGGGAAGATGTCTTCTACGTGTCTGGAGACAACATAGGCTACATAGATGCCGAAGAGGACATATTTTTTTATGCACTGGGATGTCATGGTTGTCAGGGTTGCGGATGCAACCTGTGCCACTGGCTATGGTTGTTCAGTGTACTGGATCCAAAGTGGTAGATCCAGAGTGGACTGGGTAATTCATCCGGAATAAATATCTGCATACCCACATTTGTCTGAGAAATAATGCAACAATGCCCAGATTCCACCCAGATCATTACTTCCATGCCCATAAGTGGTACAGGATTATGACTTTCATGCCCAATGTTCACCATTTAATATAACTAAAATGCCCTTACTTCACATTGAAAAATGATCGGTATGCCCTGAAAGGTGCAGGACACTAACACCAGACTAACACGACATGCCCATGAAATGAACACGATTAAGACTTTCATGGCCAGTTTTCATCATTAAATATTATTGATATGCCCTTCGTTGACATTGAAATATGAACTCGATGCCCTGAAATGTGCAAGACACTAACACCACATGCCCATGAAATATGAACTGTATGCCCTGAAATGTGCAGGATACCAACACCACATGCTCATAATGTCTCATGTACCCAAATATGTCCATGCAATAAACCTCGGATGCCCATTGTGGACATCAAATATTGAAGGCGTACCCATTGTTGTGCATGGAAAATAGCTGGGCTGCCCAAACATGTCACTGGAATAATACTCATAAACCCAGTACTCTCACTACATTAAATCTCACATGCCCAAAGTTGTCGACGGCATTACCATGGATTCCTCATGACGGACTCGGTGGCTCTGACCATATCCACGGCTCTCATGGGTCGGGACAGTTGAGCAGCCTGCTCCTTGGCATGGGCACTCCCACAACCCAGGCNTATGCCCTGAAATGTGCAGGACACCAACACCACATGCTCATAATGTCTCATGTACCCAAATATGTCTCTGCAATAAACCTCGGATGCCCATTGTGGACGTGAAATAATGAAGGCGTACCCATTGTTGTGCATGGAAAATAGCTGGGCTGCCCAAACATGTCACTGGAATAATACTCATAAACCCAGTACTCTCACTACATTAAATCTCACATGCCCAAAGTTGTCGACGGCATTACCATGGATTCCTCATGACGGACTCGGTGGCTCTGACCATATCCACGGCTCTCATGGGTCGGGACAGTTGAGCAGCCTGCTCCTTGGCATGGGCACTCCCACAACCCAGGCCATATGGTACGGAGAAATAGGAGTCACGACCCATGATGGTACAATGTAGCCCAACCTTGCGTTGAGCGCGACATAGCGGTCCCACGCCTCCTTCAATGCCACCCATGCCTGGTGCACAGCCATAGGTGTTGTTGTGTGTGTCGTACACAGCTTACGGTGACCCCTTGGCTCATGTCCATTCACGTGCAGATCCCTGAGACTGGCGACGGTGGCAGAAGCCTGGCAGCCGGCGACGACGGTCGCCCAGAAGACTTCCGTATTTTGTACACTCGTGCTGTATCACAGCACGTAGGCGTGCAGCCTATCAGGATGTATATCTCGTCGACGTGGCCGTTCTGGTTCAAACGGTTTGTCGTTCTGACGTGTCTGCAAGGAATTATGACCAAAACTGTGTTTTTGCCACTGTTTTGTCCTGCTAGAAAAATAGCACCGTTGTGCGCCATGTGTGTGTGAGTGTACATCCACTAGGTCCGTGGCACTATTTAGGTTGGCCAAACCTCAGTTGTCATTTCTCTCTGCATATTTCAACATTTGCAGCTTCTGACACTTGTGTTTGTGTCCCTAGCCAACCCCTTGCTGTTCTCACCATCACCTGTGTGTGCTAGTGAGTTAGCTAACTGGCTTGTGTTGCCACGCTAGCGACAGCAGTGCTAGGAGTTGTCTCACATGGTATCAGAACAGCGAGCCAGTGCTCGCATAGCTGCACACCAGAGACGCAGCAGCCGCTGAAGTCGTGAGCAACCGCAGCCGTTGCCTTGAGTCGCAGCAGCAGCAGTGCCCACGGTCTCGGCGGGAGGTCCTGGGAGGGCCCACCACCACTTCGACCGTTTTTTTAAGAGTCCGCGATCGTTCCGTGGTAATTCTGCGGTCATTTCGCGGCCATTCCGCGGTGCTCCGCGGTGACAAAGCCTCCGCGGCGGGTGCGGCAACCGCGCGACCGCGTCGGAATACGCGGCAAGTGCCGCGGAGGCACTCGGCGTTCCGACTTCGTCACCTCGCGGTGACGTGACCACTGTAGATCCGGGTGGTTCCGCGGATCCACGCAGCTCCGTCGCCGCAACTCCGCGGCCGTTCCGGAATGCATTGGCACTGCACGCCACAGCTCCACGGTCGCACGTCTGCAGCACACCCTCCGCTTCAAAACGTGATCGCTTTGCGGCGAGTGCGGAACGTGCTGACCGCGGAACCCCAGCAGCCGCCGGGAATCCCACCGTGTTCTACATCCGCATGACCGCGGTGACCGTGAGCGGCACCTTGCCGCACTCTGCGCCACCGCGCTCTTAACCTGCCCGCGGTAGTCGGCGGTAAACCGCGGTACTCCGCGGTGATCCGCGGTAAACCGCGGCAGTCCGCGGTAATCCGCGGTGAGCTTTTGCGGTGAGGTTCACCGCGGAAGGGATCCACGGAGACATTCTGCGGAGGAGTTCCTCGGAGGGAAGTTCCGCGGAGGAGAGATTCCGCGGAGACGCTCCGCGGAGGAGTTCCGCGAAGGGGAGAACAGGGGAGGAAACCAGTCGCCATGTCAAAGCCAACCTCCTCCACTATGGCTGCCGACGTAGCTGCCGAGGGTAGCGCCGTCAGCGGTCAACGTCGACCACCGCCATCATCACCACAACGGTAGCAGTAGCAGCCGCAGCAGCAGCAGCAGCCACTACAGCAGCAGCAGCAGGAGCAGCAGCGACAGCAGCAACCGCCACCACAACATCAGCAGCCGCCGCTGCAACAGCAGTAGCAACAGCGGCCGCCAAGCCCGACGACATTGGCGCGCCAAGTGCGCGCACTGGCGGACCTACAGGTGGAGAGCCGCGATACCTTGACGAGGCAGGTTGCCTAACTACAGGATATGGTCAGGGGCTTGCTGTCCCAACATCTGCATCCGTCGACTGACCGGAGCGAGGACCACCTTGCCCACGGCGGTAATGCTGATGAAGTCGCGGAGAACCTCTCCGACTTCGGTGAGGAGGGCAAGGAAGAGGTGCTCCGAGCATGCCTCGTCCGTCTGGAGGCGCGTCGTAGAGCGCATGAGGCTAATGCAGCCCTCTAGGGCACCAGCTCCAGCACCAACGCTAACCCGAGCTCATCTCGCCGCCCACTGAGCTTTGAGGAGCTGGCTCTACGGGCCTGCCTGGGTAAGGGAATTGCCTCCTTGATGCCGGGCCCCGCAGTGGCTTCGGCCGTTGCCCTGCCGACGGTCAAGCCACCCAAGTGGTTTGAGTCAGACCTGCCCGTCTTCCGGACTGGGAACGACTTCAAGTCCCGGGAGCCGTGCTTTCGCATGTGGGCCATGAGCGAGGGAATCCTCCCCTACTACCTCGCACCATATCAGGCGTCTGACCCCGCTCAGACACACATGACAGTCCGTGCAGCTTCCGGCCTAATGAAGGCCGCCCCGGACTTCACCAAGGACCTCAGTCGGTTCCTTGGTGATTCGCTGACCGGCTGAAGAGCTGACCCTTACGCGGCATGGGCACTGGCCCTCACTCTTTTTGAGGGCGCCACCTTGGCTTTGACGTCCCAACGCCTCGCCGACTTCAACTCCCTCTGCCAGACTGCTCATGAGTCTGCAGCTGACTACTGGCGCCGGGTGATCCAGCTGTATGAGGATCTTGGGGACGACGCCCCTGCGCAATACTATGCCCTCCAGATTATCCTCTACGGCATCGACCCCGACTACGCGCACGTCTTCAGCAACTTCGACCGGACGCTGCTTTGCGACATGGCGAGCGTCGGGATCCTGCTATGCTAGGCCACTCTCCACTTTCTGGATGTCGCAGGCATGGATGCCGCGAATAGCGCTTTCTGCAGCACCGCTTCAGCTGCAGTTGCCACGGCGTCTTCTTCCCCGCCTTCTACAGCAACGGCGGCTCCAGCTCAGGGGAAGAAGGGCCGCAAAGCGTTAGGAGGTGGTCCCAGTGACGCAACCAGCAACAGCACCAGCACTAGCAGTGTCAGCCGGAGCAGCAGCGGCGGGAGCAGCAGCAGCAGCGGCGATGGCAGCAGCAGTAGCGGCGGCACCAGCAGCGGCCCTAGCAGCACGACGGGACGTCAGCTCGTGTGCTTCAACTGTGGTGGTGACCATCGCTCTCCTGATTGCACTCGCCTGACAGGACGCCCACTGGATTGGGCCAAGGTCACCCGTGGACTACAGCAGGCGCACGAGGCGCGCATGCGCCAGACGTCTGGTGCGACCGCCCGATCGGCCGCCACTAACGCAGCCGTCCCAGAGGAGTCCGCCGCCACAGGCTCCTCTGCGGATCCCCGCGACCAGGCGCTCACCGACGGCGACAGGATGATCGTCGAGCTTCACCAGCTTCTCGCCCTACGCTCATCTCAGGGAGGTGTGAGTGAGTTGACTGAGTGGAGGGGCCCTACTACCTGTGGACTGTCTGTGTCGTTGTGTGATGGTGCCTACGATGGTCCCCATGCCGAGTCGTGTGTGCGTGACCGACCCGATGACGTGTCTTGGTTGCATGCGTCTCATGTACGCTCCGTTGCTCGTCTCGCCACTTCGCCTGTCGAGCGACCTGCTGCCGCGTCTTGTTCCATCGCCGAGTGTCACGTTGCCCTTGCACTGTTCGCTCTGTTTGCACTGCAGCTAGCCATGAGGTCCCTGTCCAGGGTGTTGGGGTTGTACAGTTCACCGGGCCAGCTGGTCCCGTATACATCTCCGACATCCTCTTTGTCCCTGATCTGGAACTCAGCCTGCTGTCTGTCCGTGCTTGCGCCAAGATGGGCCTCAGTGTCACGCACATGGCTGACGATGCTCGCATCTTTGTGCGCGACACTGAGGAGACCGTCCTCAATGGAACGGTCGTCGATGATCTGTATCACATTGATGGGTCTTCTACGAGTGCACCCCCTTTGCCTCCCTCTTCCGCTACCCGTGTTTTCGTCGCCGGTGCTCTGTCCCCCGAGCACCACCGCCTCCTGCATCGACGTCTTTGTCATGTGCACCTGGGGGCTATCCATAGGCTGATCCGCACTCAGCCTGCTCTCGGTCTTGATGCAGCGTCCTTTGAGGCGCCGCCCAAGATCGACCATCTGGCCTGTGCTGAGGGAAAAATGCACTGGTCTACTTATCCCTCGTCTATCTCCAGGGCTCGTCGGCCCCTGGAGCTTGTCCACTCTGACCTCATGGGTCTGCTCCCTGTCGAGTTTCAGGAGGACCGCGGTCGTTACATCCTGACGTTGACTGATGACTTCACGCGCATGCGCTGGGTCTACAACCTGCATCAGAAGAGCGATGCAGCCATTGCGGTCCGCATCTGGCTTGTCATGGCCGAACGCCAGTCTCCCCACCGCCTTCAGACTTTTTGCTCGGACCGTGGCGGCGAGTACCTCAGTGACATGGCACGCTCCTTCACCGAGCTTGGTGTCTTCCACAGCCTCTCTGCTCCCGCCACTCCCAAGCAGAACAGTGTCTCTGAGCGCTGGAACCGCACCATGGAGGATGCATTCCGCGCCATGCGCGCCGATAGTGCCCTGCCCGAGGCCTTTGCCTTTGAGGGCATGACATACATGACCTGGGTCTCGAACCGCATTCCTCATGGTCCCCTCCCAGGTCACCGCACGCCCTACGAGTTGTGGTATGGGCGTCGCGCGGACCTGTGCTTGGCCCGTGTCTGGGGCTCCCTTGCCTGCGTCTGGTTCACGCCGGAGCAGTAGGGGAGCAAGCTCTCTCCGCGGGGCCGCCTGTGCGCCTTCGTTGGCGTCGCCCCGCGGTCAAAGGCCTGGCGGTTCTGGGACCCTGAGCGCCGCCGCATCGTGGAGTCTCGTGACGCTCTCTTCTTCGAGCATCTCGCCTTCCGCGACCTTGCTCACATCCACGCTCTGCGTGCTGCGCATGCCCCTGGGTGTTCCGGTCCCCGTCGTGTGGGGGAGGCTCCTGGCCCGGTTGGCACAGTGCCCCNCTCCCTTGCCTGCGTCTGGTTCACGCCGGAGCAGCAGGGGAGCAAGCTCTCTCCGCGGGGCCGCCTCTGCGCCTTCGTTGGCGTCGCCCCGCGGTCAAAGGCCTGGCGGTTCTGGGACCCTGAGCGCCGCCGCATCGTGGAGTCTCGTGACGCTCTCTTCTTCGAGCATCTCGCCTTCCGCGACCTTGCTCGCATCCACGCTCTGCGTGCTGCGCATGCCCCTGGGTGTTCCGGTCCCCGTCGTGTGGGGGAGGCTCCTGGCCCGGTTGGCACAATGCCCCCGTCCAGTACGGCCACTCCGTCGCCGGCGCCCCCGGGGCTGTCCCCAGCGATTGTACCCACCGGCACCCCCAGTCCTGCCCCGTCTGTGGCTCGCTCCTCTGCCCTCGTCTCTCCGCTCTTGCCCGTGTGCAAGTCTGTGTCCAAGTCCGCTTCCACGTTTGAGACTGAGTTTGACCCTTTGTCTGCTCTCGCGTCTGAGGCTCAGTCTGACCCTGCGTCCGCATCCTTGTCTGGCACGGAGCTGTCCCCGTCTCCGGCCACAGACATGCCTGCGTCTGCCATTGGCCTGTCCCCAGCTGTTGATGCCACACTAGCCTCGAGTGGCACGCCTGCCGTGCGGTCCACACCGACATGTGAGTCAGTAGCACCCTCTGCTCCTGCCTCGTCGGACCCCTACACACGGGCACCCGGCGGACGTCTCCGCCCTCGCCCCACGCGCAGCGTCGTCAGCGGTGATCCGGGCACAAAGGCCCTCGGCCTGAGTGCGCATGGCCTTGTTGAGGTTCACCCTGGCTGTGCCACTGGTGCGGCACTACTTGCTCATGAGCGCAGTCTTGCTCGTGACGCCGCTGAGTCCATGGTGACGGTCGGCCCTCCCTCTGCAGCATATGCCCTGGCTACACG
>SZWC01003322.1:68343-103969 GCA_023375785.1 Penium margaritaceum | reverse complement strand
CCCCCCCCCCCAACGAACTAAGGTCAACATCTTTGCGAACGCCGCTGGTCGAGTTCCTAAGGCACCGTGTTGATGCAACCGATATTTTTAGGCGGTGTTAACATCTAGATGAAAAGATAGCTCACTACGGTCATGCGATTTTCCTTACGTCATGAACTTCGCAAACTTACGATTTTACAAATACTGGGACCTCCTTTGGATTGCATGGATCAGGGTTGACATGTTCACAAGAAGAGACGAGCATTGCCCTAGCATCTTGCTAGCTCATGATGTTCATCCTTTTTCTATCTTTACGGCGTTCCTATTATTTACCTTGACATTTTCGAAACTGCAACATTTTTCAAAACAATTCCTTGTCTCAATATGAAAAGATGAAAGGTCTCGTTTCCTCGTAAAAACTCATGCAATCACTTTCAGACCCGTCTTTTAAAAATCTTTCCTAAAAATTTTATAAACACTATCGCGATGCTCCTTTCGGAAAACATGCTTTCCGATGATTCGCGGTTTTCCTAACATCACAAGGTAAATCCTAATCGCTCGATGGAAAAATCGCAAACATCGTAGTGGCTGCTGAAGAGGTCTCTGCGATGAAAATCTATGTCGGCCGGCGAGATCTACTTGACGCTAGCGGAGCATGGAGGCCTGGTAAAAATGCAACACTCCTGTGTTCGGTAGTGACTGTTGCAACAAAACAGCCTCCATCACCATCCAGATGCTAGACCCTCCAGGACATCAACACAGTGCCTATGGTCGTTTGCAGAGATCGACATCTTTGCGAACGCCGCCGATAAGCCCGAACCAACCCAAAACTCGCGAGGGGCCTAGTGTGGACCGGTCAAGCGGGGAGAATCGACAGCAACAGGGGTCACTCACGTTGCGTGCATGAATTGAGTTGGTCGTGAACTCGCTTAGACGTAGGAAACCTGTTGCATGCATTGAGTAAGCACGTTATACGCTGAAACTTTGGCCGAAGAAAAAAATCAAAACATATGAAAATCCTAGGAAACATTTGCAAACCTTACAAAACAACGCGCACTAGAGAGACCGCAGTACCCTACGAGCTCTGACGGCTTACTTCCGTCATGCAAGTACGATTTCCTAAGGTTCGTGCAGTTGTGTGGTGATACTAGTTAGTGTATTGATGAACCATGGTAAGACCACAGCACACTGCCGGTGAGTGTCCGGCAAGCCGCTAGGAGAACCAGGATTCATGGTCCACATTCACATAATACATCTCGTTCGAGGACCAGGCTTGCCCGGCGTCTTGTATGGCAAGTCTGCTCCAAGTCTACTACAGCTACCACAACAACTCAAGTCTGCAGCAGACACTCGGCTGCCCGCATCGACCCCGCGCTCCTCCCCCCCTGCAACAACCCCACATCCTCAGCATCCGTAGCCCAGGTTGAAAGTCGCTTATCAATCAAAATGGTGGAATCATGTGGAACGAGCACGTAGCATGTAGCAGCCCTCCGGCAGCCACTCAACTGAGCTCGTCACTTGTGATATGTTGTTACTAGGCCTCGTTGGGGACCATTGGCATGTCACCCATATTGACCTCGTGTGCACCGTCCCTCCCCCCCTTCGGCATCTCGCTAGGATATCGCTTACTTTGACCTCTACATGCTTCTTAACACTTGACTATGGCGCATGCATGCCCCTCTTCATGGCTGTCGTGCGTGTATGTCCCCCTTAACTCTCGGTGTCATGTGTGGCTCTGTGCCACCGTCCATTCCCCATGGAGGGATAGCAATGATAAACATAATATTCCATCTATCCACACAATACAACACATAGTGGAAAAAGTTAAGACATTCCGTTGGAGTGAGAAGGCAATGCCAAGGAGCAGGAGGCGCAGCAAAGCGAGGCCATAGTGGCCACATCCTTGGCAGTCATCAGAAACACGATAGTCGTTAGATGCTGAAGATGGATGGTTCCGTTTCGCCTGGTTGGTCGGTTCTAGAGCTCATTTCGTTTCCATTGACTTGCGAGCTGATACTTTGGATTTTCTCTCGCGTAGGTAGGGAGTTTTCGGTCGCTTGAAAGAGCGTTAAAAGGACACAATTCTCTCGTTTTGTTTTTATGCTTCTTTGTTACTATCACATAAAACATGGGTCTCCAACGATGGAGCATTTTACAACCAAAGAGGTGAAAAACACACCTCAGTGATGATCACTCATCGACACTCCAGGGGGGTCTGTTCGAACGTCATGGTTCTTAACAATACATGCATTTTCACTGGATGCAGCTAGCGGCACAATTTTTTTATCTGCACGAAACTTCTCAAACACGTCATAACATCGCGGAGTATCACCATTACAAAACTGGTGCACGAACCCTTGTTCGGTGAGCTTGTGCGTGGTTCCAAAATGGTTTTTTTTTGTGATTTTGATGCACTGTATTCGCCTTGAATTAGTGTTTGTGCACCCAGCTTGATGTCTTTCTCTACTGCCAAAAACAATTTATATACTGCCAGTTCACGTTGGTCACAACAGCTATGTCAGCATACACGTGAGTTCAATCCCGTGGTGCGCATATGTGCAACACGAGCAAGAAGTTTGAGGCGGTCTGTCGTTTGAAGCTTCAAAGTTGGAATTTTGAACAATACTCTGGGGGTCAGAGAAAGCCACAATTATTCGATCGTGGACATGTACTATATAAATTTTAAGGGTCACAACAATTAGCACATGGTTACAACTATATCGATGCTTCCAAGCCCAAACCTCGATGCAAGTCTTCTTCATCACAAGCTATAATGGAGAAAGCCACGTTGCGAAGGTTTCACTACAAGACAAGTGCCTAGAAAAGCAGGAGATACAAAATGACTCGCTAAACGTCCAACCTGTCAGATAGAGCCGTCTGAACATAGAAAATCGAGCAGAATATACCAAACAAAAGTTTTGAAGCCCCGCATTAGGTAGGAGTTTCTAGGCATGACCAATGAAGCTATAACGTAGTCAACCTCACACGAACGCACGAGTTCAAGCGTGACCTCCTTTTTGCGTTACATAGCAACCCTTCTACACTCGGTTTCTCCTGTAGGAAGAAATTGTGATTGGTCAGAGCTACGGACAGAGGCTTTTTTTTTAGAATTTGATGTTGTTTTCTCCCTATATCAGCATTTATGACCAATCACCAGTGAATTGCACACTCATTTTATAGTGTACATGTTGTGTGGACATCCTAGGAACATTCATAGAAGTTTCCCTTCAACAATTGTCTATTTCCTAGAACAACTATGTTTTGAATGTTTTGTTTAATGTTTTAAAAACAGATGGTGGAATATTAAGTGACCTAATATGTACCTACTTTCCTACCTTGTCATCTTTGTCTAACCTTTTCTTACCTATTACTGTCCAGTTGTCTTTGCACACCATGAATCGAATTTTCTGGGCCGCGAGGGTCTTTTTGGATTGATGTCTTATACCGAATATACACTAGTGCACTCTCATGAGAGAGTTTCTCGGAAGTCGCGAGACGAACACTAGTGTACGTTTTGTGACTTCCACCACATACACTCACTCATACGCTCACCATATACAATCCGGAGGGGGGAATGTACCGAGCGATGTCGACGGATCGGTCTCTCCCCCCCCCCCCCCCCAATACGAAAAAGTGTATGAGGTGAGTGTATGAGGCGGTGTATGTGGAGGGGTACGAAAAACACACAGTAATGAACTCTTGTGAGAGAGTTTTCCAGAAGTCGCGAGATGTACACTAGTGTACGTCTTGCGACTTCCACCACATACACTCACTCATACACTCACCATATACAATCGGGGGGGAGGGGGGATGGACCGAGCGATGTCGACGGATCCGTCTCCCCCCTCCCAATACGGGAAAGTGTATGAGGTGAGTGTATGAGGCAGTACATCTGGGGGGGTTAGAAAAAACACCAATGAACTCTTGTGAGAGAGTTTCCCGGAAGTCGTGAGACGTACACTAGTGTATGTCTCGCGGCTTCCACCACATACACTCCCTTATACACTCGCCATATGCAAATGGGAGGGGGGGGGGATGGACTGAGCGATGTCGACAGATCCGTCCTCCCCCCCTCCCAATGCGGGAAAGTGTATGAGGCGAGTGTATGAGGCAGTGTATGTGGGGGGGGGGGAGGGACGAAAAAATACACTAATGAACTCTTATGAGAGAGTTTCCCAGAAGTCGCGAGACATACACTAATGTACGTCTCTCGACTTCCACCACATACACTCCTTTATACACTCGCCATATGCAATGCGGGGGGGGGGGGGGGGGAGACGGATCCGTCGACATCGCTCGGTCCATCCCCTCCCCCCCCCGGATTGTATATGGTGAGCGTATGAGTGAGTGTATGTGGTGGAAGTCGCGAAACGTACACTAGTGTACGTCTCGCGACTTCCACCACATACACTCCTTTATACACTCGCCATATGCAATGCGGGGGGGGGGGGGGGGGAGACGGATCCGTCGACATCGCTCGGTCCATCCCCTCCCCCCCCCGGATTGTATATGGTGAGCGTATGAGTGAGTGTATGTGGTGGAAGTCGCGAAACGTACACTAGTGTACGTCTCGCGACTTCCACCACATACACTCCTTTATACACTCGCCATATGCAATGCGGGGGGGGGGGGGGGGGAGACGGATCCGTCGACATCGCTCGGTCCATCCCCTCCCCCCCCCGGATTGTATATGGTGAGCGTATGAGTGAGTGTATGTGGTGGAAGTCGCGAAACGTACACTAGTGTACGTCTCGCGACTTCCACCACATACACTCCTTTATACACTCGCCATATGCAATCTGGGGGGGGGGGGGGCTCATCCGATCGAGAAGATATCGGGAACATAAATGTACCGGTATGTGCGAAATAGACAGGGTTGCAGATGTAGTTGTTACGTAGATAGATGTACGCGGAGTAGGTGTATTAAGAAATTCTTAGCAGACCTAGAATGGTCTTATGTGCCAAAAAACTGTTAGAACCCTCGTAACCCTCTAGGAAACTACATTCTGACGTAGGTACCTATACACCCATCTAACAGTGTACAAAAAGACCTCGATTAACCATACCTCTATATCGGTTACTCTCAACCGCGACCTTTCCGGTTTCACGAATCTCGTTGTCATGGCCCACTTGTGAGCCTCTTGAACTCGGACTAAAACAGGGTCAAACCACAGGAAGAACACAAGCAAATCTGCCAATTTCATAAAAGAAGGGAAATGATGGGAGATCGGTTTATAAAAGCGATACAATCTTCTCTATAAGACTGGGAAAACTCAATTTTCACTGAAAGAGGTCAAACATCATTTTGTGTTTGTGTTTTCCATAAGAAACGTGTCAAACTAGCATACAAATTCATATTCCTACATTATATGTTTACCTTTTTCTGCCACGATTGGTAAAGTACAAGACTACAGTGTTTTTAGGGTTCTCTTTCAAAACGTTGGTGTACTCATTCACATAATTTTCCGTTAGAAACATGCTTTGATGTTTACGTAGATGTGAAACAGGGGCATGTTTTTTATTAACTAAAAACAAGGATGGTTTATCGTTATACCATAGTCTCTTTGCAATCCTTGCATTGTGTGGTCCTAACTGCGGGCAATTATATAGTATCTCTTAAGAGGTATTACTACAAAAACTTTTGCTCGATTAGTATGTAACATTATGCATTCTTTGCGTGCAACACTTGCCTCTTCTTTTTAAATTCCTTTTTGTTGTTTTTTTGTGTGGTTAGGACGGCCTTCGAGGTGAGGGAACCTATGCTGCACCCTTGATGACCACAAGGAGTCAATCTTTGGCGAGTGTTATCAATCAAATACTATGCCCTATGCAACTTGTGTTGCACTAGTTTAGGCACCCACGAAACCATCGTTCCATGGGTTATGTTGAAGTCTCACCCACTCACCCTCACCCTTAAGAGTATATGTATTACAGGTCGAAACCTTGTGGCTTGGGGTTAAGTGGTAGTTTTTACCCTGTCCACCAAAATACTTGGCCCCCCGATGTGTTTAGTGTGCTGAACCAAAGATGCTTCAAGCCGGGGTGCAGAACAAGGCGAGGTAGGGATCATTTGTTGCTTATGTTATAGAGTTTAATGGGGGTTGTAATATGTTGAACCATAAGATCGGCCGATGTTTGATTTGGGCTTTGGTGAAGGTGTGTGATATCCAAATTAAGACATTCAGTGAAATCATTCATGATGTTGAGACACGATCATGCTGTGGGGTTACGCACTGGTAGTCTTTGATTTATGGAAATTTGACATCTGTATGTCCAAATTTCCCGGAAGGTGATTTATTGTAATGGTTGCCACCATTTCAAGTTATGGCGATGGTGTTGGAAAATGAAAACAAAGGTAGCCTGCTCTTGGCACATTATGACAGAACTTTTTTTCCAGTTTGTGTAGGACGTTTTGGAGTTTTGGACACTGTTCAACGGCATGACCGCCAACTTCACTGTGTAAACCACGTAAGGGGCAAATTATTTCAAAAGGCCAGGGAAAGAAGCATAATATGTACTTTTTCGGGATGCTGTGAATGGAGACTTAGAGAAGGGTGTCTTTGGGGTTTGCTTGGATTATTTTCGAGTCTAGGATGTCCTTTATCATTACGTTGTGAAATCCCTTCTTGTGCCCAATTGCTCTGACAGGTAAGGTTTTAATGATTTGTTTGATGAGTACTTGGTATATTTCCATGAATTTGGGGGTTTTGGAAGGTCTACACGCCACGATGGGATAGGGACATTGTTGCAACTGCGAAGAAATTTGTTGCCTCAGGTGTGTACTAGTGTTTCAAGTGCTTAATCCGTGGATTCAAGTGACGGTGAAATCTGGCGCTTCAATACTAAGGTCCGGCGTTAAGGTGTAGGTAGACGTGGTGTATCGGTCATCTGTAGGTTGAAGTTTGTAGACGAAAGGCAGCGGTTTGTTTGTGTACGATGTAATACACCAAAAATCGTGTGTAGAGGAATGGTCCCTTTTCCTTTGGAGGATTACGTCTACCCATTCTTGGGGAGTGGAACTACACGTTTGAATTTTTTATGATATTCCTTTCTTATAGTGTTTTCCCAGTGGGGAAAAGAGAGAGTTATTGTTGAGAAATGTGTTTGATTTTATGTTCCCTCTCAAACAAAAAATGCTCCCCTCTGTCTTGTCCAAAGGGTTTTTTGTTTGGTTTCAGAATGAAACGGTTAAAAGCAACATATTCCTTGAGCAATGATTGTCTTAACAGAGCCGAAGGTAGGATTTTTGGCTTTGACTTGAGAAAATGAGTTTAAATCCTTGTCCATGTTGGGTTGCGGTGTTTCTGGAAATGAAGGATGTCTAGGTGGGAGAGAAAGAAATGGCCCTTTTTTAAGAAGCTCTGCGTAGTGCAGGCGACATTATTCCATGTTTCTTGTGTAGTAGAGAGAAATCTATAAGCTCTTAGCATTGGTTAGGCTTGAACTAGAGTTGTAGGCCATAGTATCCCTGGTCCTCCCTTATTGGGGGGAGTGATGGTAATAGTTTTGTTGATGAAGCGGTGTATGCCATTGTGTCTGGAGGCGGACAGAAAACACAAAATTGCGGATCGAGTTTTTTCAAGTGTGTATGTTGAATGTGGGCTGAGGTATGAGTGATCGAGGAATGTAGGAATGAGATAATTGTTTATGATTATGGTTATAGTTAAGAGAGTGCAATGAAAATTCTGACATGCTATGGCCAATTTGTTGATGTTCTTGGTTCTTTTTTCCCACATGGACTAACATTGCCTATCATGATAAAGGTTGATACCCAAGACCCGTTTTAGCTGTGTGGATGCTTGAAAGCAGTCTGAGGACGGGACCAAAACATGCGGACCAGCAGGGAAGAGGATTGTTTTGCTTTTGTTTGCTTGTAGGCCAATAAAATCCTTAGGAGTGTCTAGTATTTGTGTGGCTTTGTCCATGTTTTCTTGATGTCTAACAAACTTTGTGGTATCATCAGTGCATGCACCGAAGCTATGGGTGCAAGTGGAGGAGGGGATGGTTTTTTCTATCATGTTTGCATAAAACTGGTTTAGGGATTCCACCGCAATAATGAAACGTAGGGGGGCTATGGAACATCTCTGATTGACACATGTTTATGTGGTTTATCTTCCATATGAGGTTCTCGTTGAGTAAATAGCTTGTCATTGTGCGATGCAGGGTTGCTTGGATCCATTGGATGTTGATGGGGTGGGATCCCATGTGTTGCATGGTGCGGTAACGGTGCAGGCAAAGAAGGGTATTGTATGCCTTTTCAAAATCTACAAGTAGGAAGGCAATATTTGTTTTGTTTCGAGTGGCCCAGTGTTGCATGTCTAGGATGCACAAAAGAGTGTCTCTGATGTTTCTACCGACCACGAAAGCAGTTTGTTCTAGGCTAATGATGTACGGAAGATTGTCGTGTAGTCAGTTTGCTAGTACTTTGGTGAGGATTTTGTAGTCGGTGTTGAGGAGTGAGATAGGTCTATAGCTACGGATGACGGATGGGTCACCGTTTTTAAGAGAAGGCAAGTAACCGCGTCCGTGAACTCCACGAATTCACCCGGGTCATTAAGAAAGGCTTTGAAGTCTTTAAGGAGGCTTGTTAGATGAGTTAAGATTCCTCTTTGTAGAATTCTACAGGAATGCCATCGGGCCTAGTAGCTTTATATGAAGCCATTTGTGAAATACTATTACGAGTTTCTTTCATGCTTAATGGGGCTTGTAATGCCCGTAGGAAATCTCGTGAGATTTGTTTCAATGGAGTCATGTTTGGAGGTGAGTTTGGGGAACTTGGCTATGAAAAGAGCTGGCGGTAGAAGGATGTGATGGTGGAGGCTAGTTCATTGTAGCAATGGTGAGTAATCCATCGGAATTTTTCATGGCAGTGATTGTGGCTCCCTTTTTCCATGCCCAAATGTGACTGGAGAGGAGATCGGAGGCTTGTTCGAGGTCTTCAGTGTACTTGAGTTGAGCTACGGTGTGTTTGTGTTTAGTTTCCTCAAGTACATATTTCTTGAGAGATTGTTAAAGTTTGCATAGTTCCGACTGAAAGTTGTGGTCACATGGGTGGGTGCATCTTTGTTGTTAGAGGGTGTTGATTCTATTATTTGGGTCCGATATTGTTTTTATCTGGTGTTTGTGTTCTTCTACACAATAATTATTGAAAGCCTTGTTGACCGTGAGTTTGTATGAAGACCAGACAGTGTGATTGAGTTTTTTTAGCAGCAATCAACCAAACAGTCTTGATAGACTAGAGGCATTTAACTTCCATAGACTTTTCCCGGTTTGGGGGGGGCATTGGAGTTTGATCTGTATCAGAGGTGCAAAAATGTGGTCTGATAAGGTGTCTGGAACTACAGCATGGGAAGCTTCTTTTACTGTGTGGGACTGTGAGAGCTATGCACATATGAGGTCAGATCATGAGAATGATGTATGAGGGGTAGAGTAGAATGTGAAGGAGGACAGAGAGTAAAGAATCCTAACATTGTCTTGAAATTCATGAGTGCTTAGAAGGTTGTTGAGGAAGTGTGAGTCCTTGGATAGATCTTGACGGTTTCTATTGATTTCCTCAGACCTGGAGTTGAAATAACCAAGTAGGAAATTTGTAGGGTGATTTGGTAAGAACCTGTCCTAGTCTTACTAGAACGTTTTCCTCTGCTTTAGAAAGACAGGTGCATAGATATAGGTTAGTGTAATGGGAGAACTATGGACATCTTCGTTACACTAGATAATCTTCGTGTTCTGAATGTTTGTTGACAAAACATGTCTGATGTTCTCAGATTTACGGCAAAGGAGGCAAACACCTCCAGTTTGGGTAGTTTCTGACATAGCATATATCATGTCCCATCTTAATTGTTTTTGTAGGGTAGTGTATTTTTCTATGGTGTCTAGGTGTGTGTCAATTGTAGCACAGAAGGTGGGCTTGTGTAAGGATAGGAAGCTTTTTTGGAAAGGTATTCTTGAGGATGTTTCGAGAGGGGGAGGGGGTAGATAACCGTTTCCCAACCTTTTGTCCATCTAGAGATGACACTTCTGTGGAGCATCTTTTAGATCCTGCTATATTGGTTGTTGGGGGGGGATTCCCTTATTAGGTTTGTTCTCTTTTTTGTCAGGGGATTTATCCTTTTGTGAGCGTTGGACGGTTGATTTCTTAGGCATGTAACGGGTTGAGGGCCAAAAGTAGTAGTTGCTTAGGTGAGCAGTTGTAGAGCATTTCCTTTAGATATTGGTGCCTTCATTCAAAAATCTCATGCGTGGCCTCCTAATAAGTATGCCCTCTTGCAACAAACCAACAAAACTCACCGTGGAGAGTCTCCCACAATTCTTAGAGCCGACTGACTCGTTCAATCTCGAACATCATCAAAAGTGCCCGTTTCTCTTTTGGGTGTAGAGCGCTAAAGCTTGATGTACCAATATACGAGATGCACATATTCACCAATGTTGTCGTGGATACAGCCTGTGTTGCTTGTATTTGTATGGTAAAGTAATTCAAGGAACCTTGTACCTGTATTCGTGAAAGTAGCGGCGCTTGTTCCAAATAGCGTGAGTCGTCTTGATTTATACCGGGGCTGACTGGCAATCCTCGCACTTGACATGGAAATGGGCTTTTCCCAATAGTTTCACGTTTTTGTGACAAAGGAAACAGAGAAAAAACAATATTAAATGGAAGTATTGCTTGACCAAAGAAAACCGAGTAAGTTTGTGCAGGAAAGACGAACACATCATAAGTCAACCGGGATGCCAAATGTCAGCCGCAAGTCGACAACCTGGACAGCTCTGACAGGTCAAGTAAACGATAGCGTTCCTGTCAAAATGTTCAACAAAAATTTGTTTTGCTTCATTTCATATGTCGATGTCGTCGTTGGCACGAGTATTAGGTAATAAACCTGATTATTGATTCACTCGTTGCAACATGAGTCGTGCGAGAAGTTCATCGCAAGTACCATGGGGGGTGGGGTATGTGAATGTTTGGTGAGAGAAACCTAAGGAGCTACAACATAGATTTATTCTGCTATGTGTGTTGAAGTTTAGCGGTCAACGAGAGCAATATCATGAGATCCTAGCATCGCGAACTTTGCCACACTATACCTTAAATGACCACGTGGTGCCCACTTTTGCGCGTCCAAGTTCATGAAGCAACGGTGTGAGTGCATTCCTTCTCAGGAGACTCGTTTTAAATTCTTGTTCTTTTGTACTTCTAAAGCTAGAATGACATCGTGCACGTGATGATGTGGCTCACTTAGATGATGTAAAAAACCGCTTAGATAGTTTACATGAATCGGCTGTTATTCGGCCGGCAACACGTAGTCTTTAAATTGCGCAACGAAGGCCAACTGCTACAAGTTTCTACACCTCCAAAGCCGTAGCAACTTTTAATCAACTTGCCCACTATGCCCCAATGGTCACACTGCCATTGTGATGTGCAACTTAGAAACATGGGTCAACACATACAATCTCCTGTCAAATGAAAGCCACAAACTCCTGAAATTGCCGTCACGCTGAAGCCATTTGTGGGGGGCTCTAGTGTGAAAGATTTTTTCTGACCAAGATGTTTGGTTTGCAATATTTTAAGAGAGGAAATGTAAAACATACGAATGAGTTGCTACCAAGCTGTGTAAGAGTGCTCAAATCTGTGCAAAGATTGTGGATTTTTCCCCTAAAGGCATTGTGAGCAGGAGGGAGTTGTCAAGTAAAGGCATTAAAAAAAAAACTGGCGTGACTGGTAAACACTAGAAATCATCGTTGGCGTCAAAGTTTTGTGATGCGGCTGGATGTTGGAATGATTCGTTGAAACATCAATGTTCGCACTTGTTTCCGCCAGTTTTGACGTTTCCAACAAGTGTTAATCGTACTTGCATTGTGTTCTGATGCACATGCACAATGGAAAGGCTCTTGTGCTAGTGGGACATCCTTTGCCACCTCTGATGCTAGGGTCAAGAAGACACTGGCTTAAAGACCGCCCAAGTGTAACCCATGGAGCATGTCCCCATGGATGGCAAATTGTTTATGAAACATCCAACAATAGTCGGGTGATTGCTGGAGCAAGCGTGGCTCTGCCAAGCGACAACATTCAAGAGAGCAAAGGACTATGGATGCCATCCGTCCAACCTAGAATGCAACGTTGCCCCTACCACTCAATCCGTGACCCTAGCAGGCCCATAACCTCATTCAACGTCACTTCCACACAAGGGAGAGAGCCTTTTTCCATCCCTCACCCCATCTCCTTTGCTCGCTACCTAAAGAAGCAGTCATGATGCGGACCCAGGGGACTAAATCTACCTTTAACATTTGTCACAAAACCATCAAGACCTTAGCAACAGATTCAAACATAATGATGTAGGAAAATGGTGTGCACCTTCCGATTTTGCTGGAAATCTTTGTTCGCGTCGATTTCCAACATTTACCAGCCGCACCCAGCACTATGTGAATCATTTTTGCCAATTGCTGGAGGAATTTCTTGTTCCACACGATTCACCCTCCCTATCAATCATTTTCATCAAGGGTAAGAAAACTAGTGTAGGTTGTCATGTCCAAAGCAATCATTTGTGGACTCAGATCGAGCTTCCTACTACATGTATTCATACTTTATTCGTAAATTCTGGGATTGTTGAGATGATGCCGCGAGTAGTTGTTGTGAGAGTGGGTGCTCTCTAGAGATTTAGCCTTGGTGTGTGGAGAGCATAGTCGTAGCGGAAAGATAGACTTGGAGATTTCTGGAAGCCAGAGCTGGAAAATACAGGTTAATCAGATTGAACTGAGTACAAGGTATTTATACTGTCCAGCTGGCTAGCCCAGGCCTCAGCCTACTGCTTTCCTAGCTTGCTACGCCAAGCTACTTGCACCTGAACTCGGTGCTCTGCTTGCACCTGAACTTGGTGCTCTACTTGCACCTTATGCTTAGTGCGAGAAGTCCCCGGCCGTCGATCGTCGAGATCGACAGTCGATCTTGTCTCTCGGCGAGCCGCCTCGTTGCTCCCGTATGCCTCTCAGCGGTGGATGCGGTCACCGTGTTGTGCACGCCACCGGAGAACTGCAACCGTCGCATGGTCGCAATCACCGGTTTTACTGCCGCCGTTGACCGCCGCAGTTGCCGGGGCCGTCCGTCGAAACAATCCCTCGGCGGGTAGCGTCGCCGTTACGCTACTCGCCGAGAGGGTGAAAGCCACCCTCGCGTGGCGTGATCAGAACGCTGCTGCGAAGCGACGAGCGAAACACGCCCCTGGCGTGTGGAGCACGCCGTGCTCCATTCGCTCGCTCGCTCCTCCTCGCGTCCGTGCATCCCCGCATCCGCGCAATCGCGGTCGAGCGGAGATGAGCTCGACCGCGAGCTACATTTCCGAAAAACGGAAAATGGTCCAGATGCCCCCAGAAACTCGGTCGAGGCGCCGAGTATGCCAGAAAAATAGGGGCACCTCATTACATTCCCCCCCCCCCCCCCCCCCNTCCCGGCGCGCCTGAGGTACTCCTGGAGAACAGTGTTGGTACCCCCAACATGGAAGTTGATCTCTGGCTCCCAAGAGTTGTGCTCAGCCGGGTACCCCTTCCACTGCACCAGGAACTCACGCCGTCGTCCCCTCTGGCGGTCCGCCAGAATCTTCTCCACCTCAAACTCCTCGCGTCCTTCGACCCGGACAGTAGGAGGTGGAGCTTTCCCGCGACCCTGGAAGAAGGTGTTGGGGTCGCGATAGGCACAAAGCAGGGAGATGTGGAACACCGGATGGATGGTGTAGTGAGCTGGCAGCTCCAGCTTGTATGAGACGGCCGACCGCTTCTCCAGAATGCGGAACGGACCCACCCATCGTGGTTTCAGTTTTGGACTCCCAACTCCCATCAGCTGTAGATTAGCAGAGTTCAGCATCACCTGATCTCCCACTTGGAACTCCTCCGTAGAGCGATGCTTATCAGCCTGCCGGTTCTGTTGCTTTTGTGCCTTCAACAGCTGTTGCCGCACCACGTCCCAAATGGTGGCAAACCCTTCAGCAATTTGCTGTATAGCCGGAAGAGATGTTGCCGTAGCAAGGGCGGCTGGGCTCAGTGGCTGGTGGCCATAGACCACCTCAAACGGTGACTTTCCTGTTGATGCTGACACCGCTGAGTTGTAGGCAAACTCTGCCACTCCGAGCTTCTCCTCCCAACCCTCTCCATCCGGTGGGACCATGCTCCGTAGTAGCTGCTCTAATGTCTGGTTCGTGCGCTCTGTCTGCCCATTGCTCTGTGGGTGGTATGCTGTGGTCAGTTGCACCCGCGTGCCCAGTTTCTCCATGAGATCTCTCTAGAATCGCGAAGTGAAGCGTGGATCGCGATATGAGACCACCGACTGCGGCACTCCATGCAGCTTGATGACATGACTGAGGAGGAGTTGAGCTGTCCCGGCAGCTGTGATGCTGTCAGGACATGCGATGAAGTGTGCCATCTTGGAGAACCGGTCCACCACCACCAGCACCGTGTTGTTACCTTAGGCAGCCCGCCAATGAAGTCGAGTGAGATATCTGTCTATGGCCTCTCTGGTACAGGCAATGGCTGTAGCTCCCCTGGTGGCTTGGTCCTCCGCGCCTTGATGCGTTGGCACACATCGCAGCTACTCACAAACCTCTTGCAATCAGCCGCCATTGACGACCACCAGTATTGGCGTGTCAAGGCTTTCAGCGTCTTGTCGAAGCCGAAATGACCCGAGTAGTGGGTGTCATGCGCCTCCTCCAGCAACAACTGCTTCAATGGTGCATAGTCCGGCACGACAATCCTCCGCTCCTGACCCCTTTGCCAATACACTCCATCCCACGTGGCGTCTTTCAGCGCACCACCCGTGAACTCACTGTCAACGTCTTAGTCGTGCGTGAATAGGCTATGCATGACTGGAGATCCCATCAGCACTGAGATGGCATTGAGGCTCAAGTCCGGCCTCCGTGTCAGAGGGTCTGCCGGGTTCACCTTCCCATGCTTGTACAGGATCTCGTAGTCAAAAATCCCCTCAGAAAACTCCATCCATTGAGTTTGTCGGCGACTAAGGTTCGGTTGCGTCTTCAGGTACTTCAGGGCATAATGGTCCGTGAATACCACGCAGCGCCGCGACTCAAGGTAGCACCTCCAGTGCTTGAACGCATGGATCACCGCCAGCATCTCCTTTTCGTGGATTGCGTAGTTCAGCTCTGCACCTCGCAAATTGCGAGACGCGTACGCAATCGGCTGCGGCCCTTTCCCGTGATCGTGCATTAGCACCGCCCCAATGGCATAGTCGCTTGCGTCCGTCGCCATGAAGTACTCCTTGGATGAATCCAGATGCACCAGAACAGGAGCGTCACACATGGCAGTCTTGAGCTCCTCAAAGCTCTTCTTCTCCTGATCGCCCCATTCCCACTGGTGATCCTTCCTCAGCAGCTGAGTCAGTGGCGCACCCTTTTCTGCGTACCCCCGGATGAATTTCCGGTAGTAGTTGACAAACCCCAGGAACACCTGGATGTCACGCACGCACTTTGGTGTCGGCCACTGCTTCACTGCTCCCACCTTTTTTGGGTCCATGCGGAGACCCTTGCAGCTGACAATGTGCCCAAGGAACTCCACCTCCCTTTTTTTGAACTAGCACTTTGAGAGCTTTGCAAACAGCTTCTCTATCCGAAGAATTTCCAACACCTGCCGAAGATGTTGCTGATGCTCTTCCAGAGTTCGGGAGTAGATGAGGATGTCGTCGAGGAACACCACCACAAACTGGTCGAAGTGAGGGTGGAAGATCCTATTCACGAGGCTCATGAACGTTGCAGGAGCATTGGTCAACCCAAACGGCATCACGAGGTACTCAAAATGACCATACCGCGTCCGAAATGCCGTTTTCTCCACATCTTGCTCCGCAATCCGGATCTGATGGTACCCCGAGCGCAAGTCAATCTTGCTGAAGAGCTGCACTCCCCTCAGCTGGTTAAACAGCTCCTCGACCCTTGGCAACGGGTACCGGTTCTTGATCGTTACGTTGTTCAGTGCACGATAGTCCACGCACATCCGCAGCTCCCCTGTCTTTTTCTTCACAAAGAGGACCGGTGCAGCGCAGGGTGACACCGACGGTCTGATGAACCCCTGCTCCGTTAGCTCCTCCAACTGCTTCTTCAGCTCACCCAGCTCAATATCGCTCATGCAATAAGCAGCTTGTACCATTGGAGTTGCTCCCGGAACCAGATCAATTTTGTGGTCGATGTCCCGCTTCGGTGGTAAACCTTTTGGCAGCTCAGCAGGAAACACGTCATTGTAGCTGTCCAACACTCCCTTGACGCCTTCCGACAGCTCTGCTACAGGTGCTTTCTGCTGCTCTTCCTCCGGTTGCTTTTTCTCCACTGCCAACACTTCCACCTCTTCAGCTGCTACCTTTTGCCGCATCCACACAAGGTACACTTGATCCCCCTTGCGCTGACAGCGCTTCAGCTGCACGTAACTCAACTGCGGCACCTTGCCTGCCTTGGAGTCCTTCTCCTCTGCCCACAATGGTAAAATAATTTGCTCTCCGTATTTCTTCACTTTCACCTGGCTGCGCACCCAATCCACAACAGGATTCCACCGGTGCAGCCAGTCACGCCCCAAAATGGCGTCGTAGGTATCCATCGGGCACGTGCAAAAGTTCACATTGCACGACAGCTTGCCCAAACGGATCCTTAGAGGCTTCAAAGGCGGTCCGCACTCCAGCTCCCCTTGCACCAACTTGGCCGTAGTTGGCTTCCCGGGTAGCCGTGCAAGCCCCAACCTCTTTGCAAGCTCGTCGCCGAAGAATGAGTGCGATGCACCGCAATGGAGCAATGCTTTAATCTGCCGGCGAGTATGGCGCCCCTCGCCGTCTGCAGAACCAGCCGATGAAATTTCGGCTTTCAGGAGGATCCCCGGAACGCTCCCGCTTCCTTCGTTCCGCAGCAATACACTCGGTAGCTCCCTAGTTGTCGAAGGAATTTTGGGGCTGGTGTTCGCTGATGCGGACGAAGCTTTCCCAGCAGATGGCCGCCCGCCACTCACTGCTCGTTGCCGTTTCCCTACTGCTTCTTCTTGCAATCCTTCTTGTGGTGCCTAGGCTTCTCGCATATCCAGTAGTTCCCACCACGCGGTTTGCTCTGCTGCTGACCTCCTTGCACTGCGTCGATCTCCATGGGGTCAGCTTGTTGGTGCTGTGCTCGACGCTGAAAATTCTCTTGCTTCTCACGAAAACCCCCTCGATGGTAGCGTAGCGCGTCAACGCGCTCAGCAGTGGCTACCATCGCCTGGAACTCCGTGATTCCACTGAGTGCCAGCGTGCACTGAATTTCTGCCTTCAAACCGTCATGGTACTTGTCTGCCATCTCCGGCTCGCTCATGTCGTCGATCTCCGAGCACAACGCCAAGAAACGGCGTGTGTACTCCTGCACCGAGCCGATCTGCTTCAGCTGCTTCAACTTGTTGCGTGCGACCATGGAGGCGTTCACGAGATCAAATCGATCTCTGATGGCTTGCTCGAACTGCTCCGATGTCGTCGGCACGCGCGCTTCAGCTTGCCCCGCGCCTGGCTGCCACAACACGGCATGTTGCACAGCTGCGTTCCCACCTCCACCTTGAGTGGCCAGCATATTCAGCTGCCTCCACCACTCCAATGCTGCTCCGCGTAGCAGTGTCACCGCGAATGACACACGCACAGCATCGTCCTCTGGAGGGTGACCCAGAGCCCCAAAGTAGCTGTTCATCGCNAGCTTGTTGCGTGCGACCATGGAGGCGTTCACGAGATCAAATCGATCTCTGATGGCTTGCTCGAACTGCTCCCATGTCGTCGGCACGCGCGCTTCAGCTTGCCCCGCGCCTGGCTGCCACAACACGGCATGTTGCACAGCTGCGTTCCCACCTCCACCTCGAGTGGCCAGCATATTCAGCTGCCTCCACCACTCCAATGCTGCTCCGCGTAGCAGTGTCACCGCAAATGACACACGCACAGCATCGTCCTCTGGAGGGTGACCCAGAGCCCCAAAGTAGCTGTTCATCGCGAACAACCAGGTCCGAACGCTCACTCCCTTGACAGAGGGATTGAACGCTTCCGGAGCCTTTGGCTTTCGTCTCGGCGGACTCCTTGACCGGGCCGCCCCAACCTGTCCAGCGCCAGTCCCGTCCCGCAAGTCAACCATCTGCCGATTGAGCCGCTTGTTCTCCAGCTTGAGGGCTCCCAGCTGCTCTACGATCTGCTGCAGGGCCTGCTCCATGGCTCTTGATATGTCTTAGCCACTGGAGATCCTTCGAAAAATTTTGGCAGCGTTTCGGCAGCAATCGAAAAATTTTCCGGCAGCAATTCGGCAGTCCGAGACGAAAATCCGACGTCTTCGAAGTGCGTGGGAGTCACCCGTCGTCTCCCGCGCGCGCGCGGTAGGTCGTGTGGACGCTCTGGAAATGTAGAGAATTTTCCAGAGGTTGGCTTGTGCGTTGGCTTCGAAGTCTGGTTCAGCAATCTCCCTCTCGATCAGCCTCGACGTTGTCCGGCGTAGTCCGTGCCTTCGCTCCTTGAAGTTTTGCGAGCTCCGGCAGCGCTTCCGCCCAACGCGTGGCTCTGGCTCTGATACGAGATGTGAGAGTGGGTGCTCTCTAGAGATTTAGCCTTGGTGTGTGGAGAGCATAGTCGCAGCGGAAAGATAGACTTGGAGATTTCTGGAAGCCAGAGCTGGAAAATACAGGTTAATCAGATTGAACTGAGTACAGGGTATTTACACTGTCCAGCTGGCTAGCCCAAGCCTCAGCCTACTGCTTTCCTAGCTTGCTACGCCAAGCTACTTGCACCTGAACTCGGTGCTCTGCTTGCACCTGAACTTGGTGCTCTACTTGCACCTAATGCTTAGTGCAAGAAGTCCCTGGCCGTCGATCGTCGAGATCGACGGTCGATCTTGTCTCTCGGCGAGCCGCCTCGTTGCTCCCGTATGCCTCTCGGCGGTGGATGCGGTCACCGTGTTGCGCATGCCACCGGAGAACTGCGACCGTCGCACGGTCGCAGTCACCGGTTTTACTGCCGCCGTTGACCGCCGCAGTTGCCGGGGCCGTCCGTCGAAACAATCCCTTGGCGGGTAGCGTCGCCGTTACGCTACTCGCCGAGAGGGTGAAAGCCACCCTCGCGTGGCGTGATCGGAACGCTGCTGCGAAGCGACGAGCGAAACACGCCCCTGGCGTGTGGAGCACGCCGTGCTCCATTTGCTCGCTCGCTCCTCCTCGCGTCTGTGCATCCCCGCATCCGCGCAGTCGCGGTCGAGCGGAGATGAGCTCGACCGCGAGCTACATTTCCGAAAATCGGAAAATGGTCCAGATGCCCCCATAAACTCGGTCGAGGCCCCGAGTATGCCAGAAAAATAGGGGCACCTCATTACAGTTGTTCTCCACAAGGATACATGGATGGTTAAGCCACGCTACATGGCCGACAGACTCCCCATCCTTGGAATACATCTTTCACTCAGTCAAACATTGTATTCTAGCCTTTACAAGCCACACCCATTCAAGAAAGGCTCAAATTCGGTCATCATGTGCAAATGCAACGTGTATTGGGATTTTTTGGCCGTTCATTTTCCTCAAAGTTCCAAATTGGCTCTTGAAACACCAGGAGGAGATTTTGCATGCATGGTTAATAGTTGTGTACAAAAAGCATTTTATCTTGGCCAAAAATCGACCTCAAACGCCCAGAATTACAAAAGTCATTCTCATGTTTTGGTATCCCACTACAATACTGACTCAATAAGGCGAGTTGATGATTACATTCAATCTTCAACCACTAGCGTTGCAAACATCAGTGATGAGAGCTATAATTCATTTACTACTCTAGTGTTCTAAGTAGTCTCGAGCAAGATTTATTCTTCATGCTACTTTCATTGGTAGTGCATCTTGATATCCCCTAGTTTACATTGTGATGTACTAGAGAAATGTGAATGTAAGCTCATGTTGACATCATCATTCTGTAAGACTCTAGAGTGGTACAAGGGATGTTAACTCATTGGGAACTCAAACAAGGCAGAAGCATTCAACCTTAAACTCATCCACAGATTTGCTCAAATAGCGCGCAAACATCACCACACAACTCGTGTGGGGGGTTGTGGCTAGTTGATGATCAACGGGCTGAGTTGAGAGTCAAAGACCCTCGAGCACCATAGTTTTTATCCAGTCGGGCATGGATCCGTTCAATCCGCCATTAGGGTGTAAAAGCGTCGAGATCGAAGTTCAAACTGTAGATGCCAGCGGTGGCTTATGTCTACCAGGGAGGAATGTAACACGCAAATGGCTCCACATGGCTTGGGGGTCCCTGGCTTATGGACGGTTGGACGAGATGACTCGAGGTTCAACAATCCCCACGCATCACAATGTTGGCCGAATTGTAAAGGGATTCTGTCCAATCTGATGTAGCTTGGATGTCACCACGTCATGAAGATAAAGAGTGAGAATGCATATTTGGTTCAACATTTTCATCACATAAGCCTTTCGGGCCTGTCCAAGTTTTCGTGTTTTAAACTAGCGGAAGACGGTTGAGCTGCATACCTCTACTCCTCGTGTGCATCATTGTTGGTTATGGTACAATGCAAAACCTACGCAATGATTTTTTCCTCAAACAGAAACTGATTCCCAACTATAGTTGCCCTTGCAAGCACTCAACTGAAAAAAGGGAATGCATGGCAGTAAAAAACAGTCATTGCCTAGAAACATGACCTCCAACCATATTTCTTCAGTTCTTCCACAACCATCCATGAGCAGTTGAGTGTGATTCAACTCAAGAGTGCGACAAACTCTTGTTTATATTTATTCACAAGTTGTTTCTCGCGATTTCGACAGAAAGGGTTGGCTTATGAGCCAAGCAAAACCACAAGCTTAGACTCGCGAGCCAGAACCCTGACTAACAAGCCAGTGCACTAGCAATTCAAGGTAATGGAAGATCACAAGCTCACGTAACATGTGATCGCAAGTTAGTTATCCAGTAATGGCAAATTTGTATCACGGCAATTGCGAGTCTTACTCTCATTGCAATGACTGAGCTTGGGCTTAGTGTAACATGCCCCAACATGGTAGCCCCACTATATTTCTACACAATACCACGTGCCAGTATTTGCACATGATTCCAAAACTCACAATACTTTTTCAGGAATTGCACTCTATACTAAGCAATTCATTCAGAACTGAAGTACGCGCATGAACTGTATACATCACACTGAAGTGTGAGCATGAAGTTGACATCACAGTAAAGTTTTAGTATTACACATTTTGATAGAGGCTTCAAGCTTCGATCTAAGCTTGCACAACACATGCAAGAAATGGACTGAACAAGAATCGGAATGGAATGGAGATTACACCTTCTTTAAAACCATGAAAGATAGATGCATGTGAAGAAACCTACACAACCTAAAAAAAATCATCATCGTCGTCTACTCCACCATATCCTTCCTCTGCCTCTACCTTACCCGCCTCTTCACTAGCCTCAGAACCATCATCGTCATCTAAGTTTTCCTTTCCATCCTCCGGCACCCCGACTACCTACGCCTTATCATCAGAGAGCACAAGACCACCATCCCCTTGTGCAACTCTTCTAAATGCTCTCTTGAGCACCTACTCACTGTTCTCCACATCCTCCAACTCTTCAGCAGTTTTGCCGGATGGGTGGACCGGGAATTCATAGAGCGTTGGGTCATTTATCTAGTTCTCCAAACAAAGCAAGTCCTGGATTGTCAACCAGGAGAGGGATTGAAGGAAGTCCGTCACCACCTGCCCTCTTGTAGTAAACATGCATTCTGATGGTGCGCCGTTCGCTGGTACTACCAACACGTCAACTGCCAACATGGCAAAGGTGTATTGTTTCTTGGCCTTATTCCTTTTTAAGTGTATTACATGACATTGCCTTCTAGCCCTTTCATTTTTCTTGTGCTTCTCTATCTCCTCCTCCAGATAGTTTGATGGCACAAGTACTTCCTCGAGCTAGTTGTCCTCGAAACGATCATCTATGGGTTCGGCCAAGGCCGCCTCCACCATGGATGTTTTCTTGTGTTCCAGTTGTGACTGGCCTGGGGTAACAGAAAAGGCCCCACTAGAGTCCACCATCATTTCATCGTGTCAGATAGTAGTAGTTGATGCTTATGTAGTTGCCACTACTATTGCTACTATGGAAACCGCCTCCTCTTCACGAAGCTTGGCCTGCACTTTTGCAAATTATGCGCAAAGGTGTTCGACCGCCTTCCACTCCAGTCCCATTATTGTCTTGATGCCGTGTGACTCGTGCACCGGCCAAGAACAAAACCGGCTTATGGAATGAAGAGCAAGCAGAGAAATAGAGCTCACGCAAGCTGAGTTCAGGCAACCCAGACAAATAATAGAATCACAAAACAAGCGGCAAATTTGATACCTGAAACGAGGGTCCATTGTTGTTCCAACCACGTGATGAATTGTGCACTTCTTGACGTATTTTTCAAACCTAAACAACACGAAAAGAAAAACATAGTTGAACAAGGAATAACATCAGAAACAAGCCCACCTTGAAATTGCGGAGGCATGCACAAACCTTGTCCACAGCAACTTTCAATCCAGGTCGCACCACTAACAAAAGCTTCTCCATCGCATCCAGTGGCGGCTTCTTTACAACGTGCTTCTTTTCAGCACCTGCTGGTTTCACGTGCCACTGGTGAAGTCTTTTCAAAATCTGGCTTTAAAAAGGTAGCACCAGAGAGAGGGTGGGGTAACAGAACTAAAAAATGTCCTTTGTGAAGCTTTGGAAAGAAATCATAATGGCAATCACGAACCCAAGAAGCTCCCAATCATGGCCGCTAGGCTTCAAGTTGAGTTCATTTGCATGCAGCCAGTTATCACGCACATTCTTGATACACAATACATGTTCGCGCATATCCAAGGTGGAGTTTCACCTGATAGGCGTGTCAACGTGGAAGAAAGGTATTATACACTATGGGTTCTACACGCAGTCAGCAAGCTTACCTAACGATTGGCAGAGCGTCTTACAAAATTGGTGATTAACCGCGCAGTTTGCATGTACTCTTCCACCGCCTCCGCGCTGATGAGGTCCTTCATAGCTAGATTGAGGGCATGACCCATGCCCCTAACATGATCCTCCTTTCTTAAGTTGTCACTTTGTAGGACTAAGAAGTTTTCAACGAGGCTGCTCTTCATGGTGTCATTGTCAGGTTAGAGAACTTGTTCGAAAGCCCCTAGTTCTTCACAGCAAAGGAGAAGAGGTCAAAGATGTTTTAAGCATTGGCACCATTAGAGCAAGCTAGGAACCTAAGAGCCACAGACTCAACCCGTCATATAGCAACCCAATAGATTGTTATCCCCAAGTACTTGTGGTTGGCAATAGATTGCTACCCATCACACGTGAAGGACATATTACATTGCACTTTGGTGAACATTAGTTGCAGCCGCTTCCTCAAAGTCGTTGCCCCGTTCTTGATCAAGGGAGTAAACGTGATGCGGCTGGGCAACACCGCAAAGGGTTTGCAATCCAAGAACGCCTTGTGTAGCCGTGTAGACTCAATGCTAAGGAGTCTTTGGTTTTTGTCCATTACGTGTATCCAAATACAACTTCAAAAGTACTTTTTGTTCAAATCGATGCCGACGCCGGCAACACTGCAAGGAAGTGTGGCATGGGTACCATCCACCATGAGTGCAGTTTCAACCGCAGAGACAACTGCATAGGCTAGGTTGTGCTGCACTTCTAGACTTTTCAGTTCTTTCCACTTTCCGTTTTTGTTTTGATGGAGGTGCCTCCACATGGAGGCAGTTTGACCGTCAGTGATCGCAAAGAAACGTTAAAGACAATTGCGAGCTTTGGGGCAAAGGATGGATAGTGCACGTGATTCGCCCTGAATGACGAGGTAGTTGACTATAGACCATACAGTATTCGTGGTCTGTTTATGCTTGTCCACCCGCAAGCCATCCTTCATGTTCAGCATGCCCTCCACCATGGTCTTTGATGCAGATGCTGATTGGCTAGCCGCTAGGCTGTTGATATAACTCCACTAGTATTAATGCGTTGGTGCTCTGTCTGATGGGGGGCGGGAGAGGAGATCAACTACTGTGATCAAGTGTCACAGAATGACAAAAAGGCCGGACGAGGTGTGGCATGCCTTGCGCCGGTTGATGCTTGGGTTTTGCTAGCAAAAATCAAAAGAATGTTGTTTGGGGGCAACCATGTCCGCGTGGTTGAGGAGAGAGGGGGGGAGGGGGTGGAGGTGCACTGCAAAAGTATGTGCTGAAGGTTGAACCATCCCAAATGCGGGATTTTCCACCGTCGTCCCCCTCATTATGCTAAACTTGCAAGCTTGAGCTGAGCTAGACAATGACAACCCGGCTCGCGACCCATGAAAGGGGCTTGGACTCGCGCGTCTTGATTGCACGCCCATGGTTTTGGTTTATAGGCTTACTCGTATTGCGGTTGACCCCTTCCCAACAGTGGTGCATTTGGATAGGATTGCATAAATGTGTGGTCAACAAAAGCTACCTCGTATGATTGACTACAAGGTCTTGTGGTCAAAAACCTCCACCCATGGACTACTTCACATCACAAGGGTCTGTATTGTGTACTCTTTTATTACATACCTTCCTAGCTAAAGACTACATGCAGTATCCGCTATGGCTTGCCATCACATGCGGCCACATGCACATACAAATACCGAGGATAAGCAACCACACGACTTTGTGACCACAAAGTTGTGTGGTATTGTCCAAATGGCGACGGAAAGAACCAATCCGAACCACCTGAAGTTTTCCATCTAAAGTTGCAACAAGAAACCCCTTGTTAAGAGATGGAGGTTCCCTCTTGACCATCTAGTTTTTAAATTCTCTCCTCCGTCTGTGGTGATGGGGAAGTGCTCATACCAGTTTATGTCATGGAATAATCAATCCATAGCTTTGATTTTCATGTAGCCACATGCAATTTTGATTAGCTAGGCAAAACAAGAAAAATTATGTCAATGTGTACAGGCTTTGCTTGCGCGAGCATGGCTCATATATCCATGACTGCGATCTCCTTACTCAATGTGTGTCTGAGATGTCATTTTTATATGACATGGTACATGTGAGGTGTAGCGGGAGGGCCGGTTCGGCCATCCCTCCTCGCTGAAGCGAGGGGTGGTTGCGCACCACCCCTCGCATCAGCGAGGGCTGGCCGGCGGCCAGCAATTTGCTGGCCGTCGGCCAGCTCGTTGCCGGCTGGCTTGACGGCCGGCGGCCGGCCAAGCGACCGGCCGGCCACCAGCCGGCCAGCTGCCAGCCGTCGATCGCAGCGTCAGCCCGATCGGCGGCTGAGGGGCCACAAGGGCCTCGAGGGCGAGGCCTCGTGGCCTCATGCCCTTGCCCCCCCTTGCCCTCCTTGCAAACAAGCAAGAGGGGACGAGGGATAGGGGTACCGAGGGTGAGGTGGAAAAATAGCTGGCGCGAAATCGCCACCGTGCCTCGCACTGGATGATTTTACGTCAGAACGACAAAACGTATATCGAAGTTCATTTACAACAAACTTCAACACAAAGCAAACGAAATAACTTGTGCGAACACACGAGTTCAAGGGAAAAACCCCCGGTTTGGGTCCCAAAACCAGGGGTTTGGTTAAAAACGGAAATGGGCCTCCGTAGACTCGAAACATTCGAGTCTCCCTTAGTCTTTCGAAGGGGGTAAACCCCTGACGCGGACTGAGAACGCCATTCGGCGAACTCCGACGACGACTTCAGAGCAGGAGCTAGAGACACGACCCGTTACAGTGGTTCTCAGAGCCAGACAACCCTCGCGACCAAGGGTTCGACGGAAACGGCGGCTACGACATAGATAAAACGCCGCCAGCAGGTGCAAGCAGCAGCAGAAACGCCAGAAGAGACTACAACATCTACACTTCATGGATTGAAGCGCCGTAAAGTGCGTTAGAGAGCTTGAAAATGCTCTACTTGGTGGAGACTCTTTCTTCCAGCCTCTCCTCACTTCTAGAGGGCTAGGAAGATTTTTGTGGACCGGGGTGGGGAGTCCCCACCCAAAAAAAACACAAAATCCTCTCCATCTTCAAGGCTCCTTCAAAACCCCTTCATAAAAAAACTGGAACAGCACCCCTCCCCAAGCTTAGGGACTCTCACGACCTGAGAGCACCCTAAAAAGAAGGAGGGTGACACCTTGGGGAATTTTGGCAGCTCCCCCAACGTCGTCGGCTCAATGAGGACGCCGCCAAGGGGCACAAGACTCGCAAAGAAGACTCAAGAGGAGGCCAAGGAAGACAAGAAGACAAGAAGAAGACGTTAGAAGAAGGATTGGAGGAGTTGCTAGGAATTGTGTAATTCCTCTCCCATTCTTTGTCCTAGCTTTGTGAGCGGTACTCACATTTCTTGTCAATTCCTTATATTGTAATTTTCTGTTTTCCTAGGTACTAGTCCTTGCCAATCGCCGTGAGTCATGGCTTAGGAAGACTAGTTCTAAAATCCACGCCCTTGTGCCGACGTGGCAGCCTAGGAAATCAGAAATTAAACTTATAATTGCCTCACTGATCGTGAGAGCGTGACTTGAGGAGGCGATTCCTCCTCAAAGTTGTGGGGTGATCCTCACAACGGTCTTCACGTGCTAGTTGTACAAGCAACGAGATGGCAAGTGCCGGACAGTCTAGGACCAACAAGGGCAAGGTGGTGACGTTCTCACCACACGTCCTCGGCGGAATCCAAGTTTAGGGAGTCGCCGCCGCGAGCACGGTTGCCAACCCAAAGGCAACCGTACCGCCTAAAGTAACCGTGCCGCCTAAGGCAATCGTACCGCCTAAGGCAACCGTGCCGCCTAAGGCAATCGACGCCAACCTTGGCGATACCGAGAAGCGTGCGAAGGCCGCAAAGGTGCTTGACGAGCACGTCGACGCGCACATGGGCGACCCCCATGCGACAGACGATGCGATGGAGGAGGACCCCCACGAAGAGCACGACGCCGACGATGGCAAAGGCGACGAGGATCGCGACCATCGCCATTGTCGTGCGGCGAGCTTGAGCCGATTGCTCGAGAAGGAAAAGGCGCCCGCAGTATCGCTTGAAGCTGCCGACGGAAGTGAGACTGCCAAGAGCAGCAAGGGCGTTGAAAGGAGTCACACGGGAAGTTCCTGCGAGAACGAGCTGGACGACAACGCCGCGAAAGCAATTCGCGATGGCCGTCGTAGGCTTGCGGAGTTTGCTGCTGAGGCGGCAAGCCGACTGAAGATCACCACCGACGGTGGAGATACGGTACCACTTGGAGGAATGGGGGCAGACCCCCTTTCTTACGATGTGGCCGCGATGGGGCAGGGCAGGGCTCACTCGGGCGTCGTCGCCGACGATAGTCTCCTCCGGAAGGTGGGACTCCTTGGAGGAGTTTATGCAAACCGTACCCTCTTGTAGTGGGTAAGGGTGCACGGACAATGCGAGGCCCTGGAGGCTATCGCCGATGCTCTGACGACATTAGAGCTTAAGTTCGCGTTCGCCAACCTGCTGGCCCACGTCGGGCAGAGCATCACGGACCTTGACCGTGATCGCCACCTGCAGCGCCTGGCCGACCATGAGGCAAGCCGCCGATGCAACGACCTCGATAAGGTGTTGCAGAGCGTGACCCAGGTGCGGATGCGGCAGCAAGCATAGCGTGGCACAGCTGCGGATGCCACTGCCGGTGGCAACGACGACTTGCCTACCTCGACGACTTCGGGGTCGCTCATGAACACGTCCTTCCTCCATAGTGTGGAGATCTTTCGAAAGGGCATGAAGCTCATCGACTGGCTGAACCGCATGGAGCACGTTCTACGTGTCCACAAGGCTCCACTCAGCCAGTGGGGCGACCTTGCCATGACGCGGCTTGAAGACAAACTCTTAAAGTACGTGGTCAAGGAGTGGACTGCGCAGCAGCCGCAACTCGAGTGGCAGCCCATGCCGTGGGAGGCTTTCTGCGTGATCATGCGCAAGAAGTGCACCCAACGTGAGGATGCGCAGCGTGCCTTCCAGAAGATCAAGGACTTCTGGCAGCTGGGCAGTTCGCTCGAATCCTACTTGAGCGAGTTCATCGCACTCGTGGAGAAAGCCGAAAGCTTCACCGAGGGCGATGGGACTCAGACAATCAAGTACCTGGAGTGCATGCTGCTGGAGTACTTGCGTGATGGTCTTGCCAGCGAGAAGCTGAAGGACAAGACCACCACGACAACCACTGGCCAAGCTTGGACAAGCTGGAGGGCGTTGCGCGACTATATGAGCGAAGTGTATTCGGCGAACCCGAAACACTACTCCGATGCACGGCCAAACGCGCGTGCACAATTGGTTCGCGACATGCGCGTTGACGTTGCAAGGGCTGGTGGGTCACCTGGACAGCGAGGGGGGGCCAACGGCAAGCAGCCTACAAACCCTCCAGCCAAGAAGGCTGGTGGATACAAGGGTCCCAACAACAAGCGCAGCCGCGAGAATGACGAGCTGCAGGCGGCGCGTGAGCGTCGCAATGCAGCCTTCCGCGAAGGGCTCTGCCACAACTGCATGCAGCCAGGCCACTTTAGGGCTCAGTGCCCTGAGGCTGCTGGTGGTGGACAAGAGGCCGCGGGGCTAGCTGCAGCAGCGGCACCTCGTGGGGATGGTACAGTAGGAGGCCGTAGACAAGGCCATCGACAAGGTTGCGTTCGCGGCAATCGGCCCAGCCGTGGTAACGGACAGGGCCGTGGGGCGGATTTTCCCCACCCCTGAGTGACGTCAGTGGGGACCACTCAGGGGTAAAACTGGATCACGAGTGTGAGTTCATGTTTTCAGACGAGGATGTTAAACAATTTGAGTTTTTGACAAGTTCAAATTTCTCTGTTGTTTTCTCCCCTCTCACTGAACCTCATTCTGTACTTGCTAATCGACATTGCCCACTAAACCTTGCATCACCAGACGAGATGCATGACCGAACCTACTTAGTGGTGGCGACACCAACCACTGTGCAAGAGTTGCGTAACACAGTGATTGAAGCAAAGGCCATCAAAGCGATGAGTTCAATCACGTTAGCAGAACCTTTAGTCGACGATTTCAACCCAGTCAAATTTAAAGACTGGAAGGCGCTAGCCGAATTCACACGTGCCCACAAGATGTGGACTCGAGTGGGTGAATCATGGGAGTTGCGACGCCCGTCGTACAGATTATGTGTTTATCACAAACTCGGCTCACCGTCGTCGAGTCTGTTCACTCGGAAGAGTGGAGGCAACATGATGATGCAGTTCAAAGGACACCTAGCTGGTCCTCCCGTGAATGTACTAGCTGACACTGGAGGGAACGACTCTTTTGATAGCCTTGGCTTTCCCCGACAGGTTGGCCTGAAGTACAAGCCATCAAATGGTGCATTTGTTGTCGGTGACAACCGTATGGTACCCGTGATCGGCACTTGTAAAGCGAAAATTTGTATTCAAGGGTACACACAGAGTGTCACGTTGAAGGTACTCAACCTTCTTGACCCGTTCGACGTGGTGCTAGGCGATCCCTGGCTTCGTGACAACAAGGCTCTAATGTGCTTTGAATCAAAGCGTTTGATCCTTCGAAAAGGACAACGTTGCTTTACGTTGATTCCGAGTACGGAATTATCACCAACCCGACTCAAAGTCCATGCCAGCTTGTCTGCAATGCAGGTCAAGAGACGTATTCGACAAGGTTGTCGATACTTCTTGGCTCAGCTGCAGAAAGTGGAGGACGACGTGACGGAAGACACGNTTGGCTTTACCCGACAGGTTGGCCTGAAGTACGAGCCATCGAATGGCGCAGTTGTTGTCGGTGACAACCGTACGGTACCCGTGATCGGTACTTGTAAAGCGAAAATTTGTATTCAAGGGTACACACAGAGTGTCACGTTGAAGGTACTCAACCTTCTTGACCCGTTCGACGTGGTGCTAGGCGATCCCTGGCTTCGTGACAACAAGGCTCTAATGTGCTTTGAATCAAAGCGTTTGATCCTTCGAAAAGGACAACGTTGCTTTACGTTGATTCCGAGTACGGAATTATCACCAACCCGACTCAAAGTCCATGCCAGCTTGTCTGCAATGCAGGTCAAGAGACGTATTTGACAAGGTTGTCGATTCTTCTTGGCTAAGCTGCAGAAAGTGGAGGACGAAGTGACGAAAGATACGGCACAAGAGATCAGATCCTTATTGGCGGAGTTCTCGGATGTGTTCCAAGACCCACCGGCTGGGCTTCCACCAGAAAGATACATGGGCCACAGGATTCCACTGCAACCGGAGGCCACTCCTCCGTTCAGACCCATGTATTGCCTTAGTCCAGCGGAAAGGCGAGAGGCCGAACGCCAAATCAAAGAGTACCTTGCAAAAGGGTGGATTGAGCCCAGTAGCTCGCCGTACGGTGTGCCGATCCGTTTTGTGAACAAAAAGGACGGTGGTTTACGCATGTGCGTGGATTACCGAGCGTTGAACAAGCCGACGGTGAAAAATCGATTCCCCTTACCGCAGATTGAGGACCTTTTTGACCAACTCCAAGGCGCAAAAGTGTTTTTGTCCTTGGATTTGTTTCAAGGGTATCATCAAATCTGCATCACGGAAGATGATGTGCCCAAAACCGCATTTCGAACGCACATGGTACACTATCAGTTCTGAGTGTTATGCATTGGGCTTACGAATGCCTCGGCAACCTTCCAAGGAGAAATGAACGGAACGTTCGCCAAGCAACTCGGACAGTTTGTCTTGGTTTACCTGGATGACATCCTGATTTTCTCCAAATCAATGGAAGAGCACATAGAACATCTGCGCGAAGTTCTCGCAATCCTTCGGGAACGGAAGTTCTATGCAAAAGTGAGCAAGTGCAAGTTTGTATAAGATGAACTCGAATACCTTGGACACATCGTCGGCAAGGATGGCATCCGTGTCGACCCACAAAAGGTCCAAGCCATTGTGGACTGGCCACGTCCTGAGAATTTTGGGCAGATACATTCTTTCCTTGGCCTTGCAAACTACTTTCGACGGTTTATGCAAGGGTATTCGACCCTGGTAGCACCGCTAACCAAGCTCATGCGAAACGACGTGCGTTGGGAATGGACATTTGATTGCGAGAACGCTTTTCTCAAGGTCAAAGAGCTCCAATCCATGGCGCCCGTCCTAGCCCTTCCGGATCCATCGCAACCGTGTGAGGTTCGATGTGATGCGTCGGTAGTAGGACTCGGAGCCATCCTCATGCAGAACGGTCACCCAGTTGCGTATGAGAGCCGGAAGCTCATTCCCGTGGAAACTCGGTACACGACTGGGGATCAAGAGCTCCTTGCAGTAGTACACGCTTTCAAGATGTGGCGTTGCTACCTCGAGGGTGCTGAAGGGGGTGTGACGGTCGTGACTGACCATAATCCATTGGTGTTTTTCCAAATGCAACCGAACCTGTCAAGACGGTAGGCGCGTTGGAGTGAATACCTGAGTCGATTCTCGTTCACATGGGAATATCGGCCAGGACGCATCAATGTGGCCGATCCACTCAGCCGACAGCCTGTGGAAATTAAAGCAACCACTGAAGTCAGTGGGTGTTTTATGGCCATTGCAACAGCAACAGTACAACCACCAGATCCCCCTGCACCTCTGCGGCAACCACCGCGAGAGATTATCCATTACGACGGTTTTGTAAACAGGATCTAGATGGGATATTGTGTGGATTATTGGTTTCAAGACTCCCAAAATCTGGACAAGTACGGCTTGGTGGAGGCCGCAGGAATCTTCTGGCACGAACACAAGTTGTTGTGCCAAACTCGGGAGACCTTCGAGCAAAGGTTATCTCCCAGTTCCACAACCCGTCGGTCGCAGGTCATGTGGGACCCCGAAAGACCGGATAGGCACTCTCGGACCACTATTGGTGGCCAGGGTGGAGTGTTGATGTCCGTAGTTATTGCATGACATGTGATCCATGTCTTCGGAATAAGGCTAGTAACAAGAAGCCTGCTGGACTCCTCCAACAACTTCCGATTCCTAGGACTCCATGGGAGTGCGTGAGCATGGACTTCATTACTGGTCTTTCGGACACGGCCCGTGGCCATGATGCAATACTAGTGGTTGTGGATCTTTTGACGAAGATGACACACTTCATTCCTATAACCACTAACGTGAACGTAGAGGAGACCGCTCGTCTCTTCTTTGAGGGTGTCATAAACGACTTGCTGTTGCACATTATCTCCAATCGAGATCGAAAATTTGCTAGTAAGTTCTGGCAAAAGATGCACGAGTACTTTGGCAGTGAATCGCAAATGTCGACAGCATTTCACCCTCAAACTGACGGACAAACAGAGCGCATGAATCACACTCTAGAGTAGATGCTCCGCATGTACGTGGACCCTACCATGCATGATTGGGACGAATTCCTAGCACCGGCAGAGTTTGCGGTGAACAACTCGGTGAACGAGTCAACACAGTTCACACCGTTCGTGTTGAACAGTGGTCGGCATCTAGTGGTACCCTCTTCATTGGTGAAGAGTGGGAGTACAGGAGGGCTGGTTCCTTCCGCTCAAGCCTTTGCCGAGTGCATCGACTCCTTGTTACAGGAGGCAAAGGGTCACCTTCAAGCAGCTCGGTAGCGACAAAAGGCATATGCCGACAAAGGTCGCCGGGAGGTCTCGTTTGACATCGGTGACAAAGTGCTACTTAGCACTAAAAACCTATGGCTGGAGTCGTGAGGGGCAAGAAAACTTCTCCCGAAGTGGATTGGGCCGTTTCCCATTGTGGCACGCATCGGGCCAGTGGCATACCGATTGCTACTTCGACCGAGTATGAAGATACATGACGTGTTTCATGAGAGCCTGCTTGCTCCATACACGGCAGAAGGAACCGTTCAGCCACCGCGAGCAGTCCTGGCTGCCGATGGCCAAGACGAGGTCCTTCGCCTACTCCAGCACCGAGAGCGTACTCTTCGGTTGCGCGTTGTCAGGGAGTACCTCGTTCATTTGGCCGGTTGTGGACCTGAACATAAATCATGGGAGCCCGAATCTCGGTTGTCCACAGGGGTGGTTAACGAGTACTGGGGCAAGCTTGCATCTTGCACAGATCGACGCGTGGCAAGAGGTACCACCTGAACACGGAAAAAGTGACTACATTCCCACAGGGCAGCATTCATGGACAGCGACCATAGGAGGTTGGGGACGCCCAACACGGTTGTCGCGCGGACGCTCTAGCCCAAAGGGGGGAGGCCGCTAGCCGTGCTGAACTACAAGCTGCAGCTTAGGTCTAAGTACCATGCACGTGTTTATGTCTAGCTGGTGATTGAAGTTGCTAGTTTTCTTTCACAATGATGACACACAGAGTGACAATCCTACTTGTTGTTCATGAACCAGGACAGTTCACAATAAGTGGGGAGGAATATAGCGGGAGGGCCGGTTCGGCCCTCCCTCCTTGCTGAAGCGAGGGGTGGTTGCACACCACCCCTCGTGTCAGCGAGGGCTGGCTGGCGGCCAGCAATTCGCTGGCCGTCAGCCAGCTCGGTGCCGGCCAAGCGACCGGCCGGCCACCGGCCGGCCAGCCGCCAGCCGCCGATCGCGGCCTCAGCCCGATCGGCGGCTAAGGGGCCACAAGGGCCTCGAGAGTGAGGCCTCGTGGCCTCGTGCCCTTGCCCCCCCTCGCCCTCCTTGCAAACGAGCAAGAGAGGACGAGGGATATGGGGAGCGAGGGTGAGGTGGAAAAACAACTGGCGCGAAATCGCCAGCGTGCCTCGCACGCGACAATTTTGCGCCAGAACGACAAAACTTATATCAAAGTTTGTTTACGACAAACTTTGACATAAAACAAATGAAGTAACTGGTGCGAACACACGATTTCGAGGTAAAAACCCCCGATTTGGGTCCCAAAACTAGGGATTTGGTTAAAAACGGAAATGGGCCTCTGGAGACTCGAAATATTCGCGTCTCCCTGCTCTGGGTCGTTGATGATGATTGCCCCTCAGTCTTGCGAAGGGGGTAAACCCCTGACGCAGACTGAGAACGCCATTCTGCAAACTCCGACGACGACTTCAGAGCAGGAGCTGGAGACATGACCCGTTACATGAGGTCTTTGACCTCACCTATACCATCTGGCACCCCCTCCTCTCCCGGTTTTTTCTATGACACCGAGGTCAAATGTGGAGCGGTGTAATTTTTACCACTCAAATGCTAAAAATGGTGAGAGCTAGTACTAGAGCAAAAGATGTGTTGAAGTGTTGAAGACAAAAAAACCCCACTCCCCATGAAACGTAGAATACCATAAAAACATAGTCGCCTAATGTAGGTTATGGCATACTTCAATAGCCAAGTCAAAAACATGTTTGGGTTATCTAGCCAATCGTTTGCTAACCAGAAAAGATGCAGATTACATCCCTTGTCATCCTTCATTTGATGATTGTTTCGTCAAAGGATTATGAAGTATAGCATTAGCTACTTTTTTCTTCAGTGAACAATCGGTCTAGAACCCACAATCACGAGGAAGAATCCTATGTATTAAACACCAGCATATGTGCTAGAGCAGAACACATGTCGTGTCTTGTATTTAAAGTATAAAAGGTCTACATATCCTCTTCTGAAAAGACGCTCAAACACCAATCAAATCTGCTATCCATAGTCGTACCTAGTAGGATCATTGATTGACACCGTCAAAGAAAGAACACCCTTTGAATTCTTAATAGCACCACTCAAACTGCATCTTTTCCATGCAAACCATGTTTGATTTTGACCCCTAATCACGTGTTTTAGATTGTAGACGTACAATTACAAGGGCTCTTACTCGGCCCTTATGGTTGTTGCTTGAAAGACTAGTGATGGTGGTGGCATGGGACGTGCCACAAGTGCTAGCAAAGGAACACGCTCAATATGCTCGCATTATAGATACAAGACATGCATTATCTAAGGCCTGGGATACTCAGAAGCAGAGTGCACAATAGAGCCAGGGTTTCAGCATTTCAAGTTCCCACCTTGCCCATTTCTCGAAACCCCATCAGATTAACCGCCTTTTCCCTTTCAGCATCCTTTACTACTCCCATGACTGACCAGGAAGGAAGTAGGTGCGGAGGACCAGGAGGCAAACGAGTGTGTGGAAGAGTCTAAGAATCAAGAGGAGGAAAGTAATCTGGTGGCCGCTATGATAGTGGCATAGTACATGCGCTTGTCTTGCAATATGCTCCACTTTTAGTGAAGCACTATGCTTTCAACTCCTAGAGGGCACGAATCCTTGGCAAATAGTCAAGTGGCATAGGCTTAGAAGTAAGACGCTCAAGATCTATGGCCATGACCTCCTTGAAGTTTTCAGAAAGTTTGAGAATGAGGTTGTCGGATATGAAGAGGACTGCTAGAAGCTACCCGGGGGCCCCTTTGATGAGGTCCTTGAACAATTTGAGACTAAGAGCCCAATAGGCACTACCAATCTCATCATCACACATCAAACGCATGTTCAACAAAAATAAAGGGATTCTTTGTGGCTTGACCTGTCATTGTAATATGACCTTTGGTCAAATCATAGACACCAACTTGGTTAAGAGGTTTGCAACGTGCCAAATCAGTGTTGTACGACCCGATCTCATTTGTTGATTTGTCCGTTATGACAAGGATGAGCGTTCAGATAGCGCTGGAAAACAATGACTTTACATGGACAAAAGAAGGGAAAATAGAGGGATTTGGCTCATTGTGGTATTCCAAGAGGTGTTTTCTGAGAATCTCATTGCGAATCCAATGGGGCTAACGGTACGTCGTTTGGTTAAGCGTGGAGCTTTGTAGCTCCAAAACC